>APFE030133768.1:0-21075 GCA_000404065.3 Pinus taeda
AAAAAAAAATTGTGACCCACTTTTATAAATAAGTGAAAGCCACTTTTATAATGGTACTTTATGAGCTACCCACTAAATTGTAACTTAAATAAAAGATAAAGAGACTTTAGAATTATAAGTGACTCACTTTTTAAAATGAGTGAGAACACTTCTACATAAAGTAACTTTAAAACATAAGTTACATGTGATCTTTGAAAAAGTAACTCAACAAAAAGAAATGCTTGAACCCAAGACCTCTATTCTCATAAAGTAACTTTGGACCAAGTGAGCTAGTTTAAAAGGTTAGTAATTTTTGGAAAAGAGGAAGAAATTTTTTTTTAGCCAATGAAGCTTTGGAGTGTGTGCTTACTTGAGAAAGCCCTTTTTGCCTACGAAACAAAAAACTCACACAACCCAAAATAGACATGCAAAAAAACCAAACCTTACAGCTTGAAGTTAGATTTCATCGGAAACTAAATATTTTCCTCAATGTTTTTTATTTTCCAAGATCACACTAAGGCACGGCGGAAAACAACATACGCTTGAGAAAAATCCTTCCTTTCTGTTTTTTATTTTCCTAGATCACACAGAGTCACGAGGCAAACAGCATACACAGAAATGAAAGGTATGGATCCGGTAATAAAAAACAGAGAGATAAATAAACCGAAATAAACAGAGAGATAAATAACTAAAACTGCAAATAAAGGTTGTATACTTCCATATCTTAAAAATGACATAGCTAGGGCTACCAGAAACCTTTCTGCATGAAATGAAAGGGGTTCCTCACTAGAACATATGCACCTAACACAATAGAGCATTCCTCTCAACTCAAAAGTGGTCAGAAACAATAGATCTAGAAAACAACAGTCAGATGCAGTTGTATCAGCTTCGGATTTGGATCACCAACATATGTGGCCCTCAAAATAGCTCTAATACCATGTAGGAATTTACAGGGTAAGTTCCTAGGATAGAACACCAATGAAAATCACTCACAAATAAAGGTTGTATACTTCCATATCTTAAAAATGGCATAGCTAGGGCTACCAGAAACCTTTCTGCATGAAATGAAAGGGGTTCCTCACTAGAACAGATGCTCCTAACGCAATAGAGCATTCCTCTCAACTCAAAAGTGGTCAGAAACAATAGATCTAGAAAACAACTGTCAGATGCAGTTGTATCAGCTTCGGATTTGGATCACCAACATATGTGGCCCTCAAAATAGCTCTAATACCATGTAGGCATTTACAGGGTAAGTTCCTCGGATAGAACACCAACGAACATCACTCACAAATAAAGGTTGTATACTTCCATATCTTAAAAATGACATAGCTAGGGCTACCAGAAACCTTTCTGTATGAAATGAAAGGGGTTCCTCACTAGAATAGATGCTCCTAACACAATAGAGCATTCCTCTCAACTCAAAAGTGGTCAGAAACAATAGATCTAGAAAACAACAGTCAGATGCAGTTGTATCAGCTTCGGATTTGGATCACCAACATATGTGGCCCTCAAATAGCTCTAATACCATGTAGGAATTTACAGGGTAAGTTCCTCGGATAGAACACCGACGAACATCACTCACAAATAGATCACATATCAATACACTAGTATTCTTGATGTGGTTAAAACCCTCAAAGAGGGAAACAGTCCACGACTTGAGCCAACCCGGCCACTTCAAGCAATTTAGTAATGTAAAAGAAACAAAATTTACATAAGCTTCTCTCATGAATGTCACCTCACAAATGACCCTCCATGCTCTTTAAATAGAGATCATGGACCAATTGGGTGTTAAACCACGGATGAAGTGTCGGTATTATCAAGGAGAGAATGAACCGTCACATCACTTCATGTTTAGAACATATCGTGACCGTCGGATTGTAAGTTACAAAAAGTACATACTAAATAAACACGCTTTACCTAACTATACACTAGACTAAGTTTTACTTAACTATTTCCTATGTATCGGAATATCCTAACAAACATTTCCCATTGTCTATCCCTCCTACACACTGTAGATCCACGGTCTACCAACCTGATGTTCAACATACATTTTGATACACACACACACACACACAGTTTGAATACCTATGCAAGAAAACAAGTGATTCATGACCATTATGTCATGCATGCAAGTAACATGTCAAATTGATGTTGTTGAGCTCTCGAATAGAACAAGAAGAGAAAGAATTTGGATCAAAGCATTTCCAATGATCCCACTGAATTGTTATCAAGAGAAACGAAGACAATCAGACACTATAGAAGAGGCCACACAACAAATTCCAGTAATTGAAAGGAAGATAAGTTATGTTAACTTGGTTAATTTCATTAAGAAGTTTAAAAGGTTAAGTTAGCTTTGTTATTTGGAAAAACACTACATAATAATCTTGTGCATAAAATATAAGCTAGCTTTGTTTTTTTCTTAAAAAGAATGCATCTGAACTTTGCACATAAAAGATAATAAGTCATGATAATTCCTTGAAAAGAATGTATTTGAACTTTGCACATAAAATATAGAAATTATGTTATTTTATTGGAAAATATTGTTCGCAAATTATGTGAGGAAAGCTAGATTATCTTAATAATTTTCTTGAAAATATTTGCATGGTTCCTATGTATTAGACCCTTGAGAAAGAAAATGTGCTTATATGCACCTAGATACTCGTTATTTACCAATTTTCTTGAATTTTTTGTTTTGTTTTATATACATATAAATAATAGATATTATGTTAGCTTCTTTTTAGAACAACAGTATATATTTGCATGCATGAAAATAATGTCTATTATAATATATTTCTTGCAAGAAAAATATGTATTTGCATGTGCAAAAAGAATAATAACTATTGTGTTAGCATTCTTTTGGAAAATATTATGTTTTTGCATGCAAGTATAATAACTATTATGTTAGTTTCTTTTGGAAAATATTATGTTTTTGCAAGAAAAAATAATAGCTATGATGTTAGTTTTTTTCGAAAAGATTATCGTTGGTATAATAGAAGTAATGGCTATAGTGTTATATTTCTTGAGAATAATATGTGTTTAAATGTATCTATTTTCTTTTGGGAAAATAATATGAATTTATATGCACAAAGATCATAGTTAATGTGCAAGTTTGATTTAAAATGCAGGGAGTTATGTTGGTTGTTCTTTTGGAAAAGAATTTGTTTTGTGCAAATAAAATAATAGTTAATATGTTATTTATTTTTGGACATATTTCCCTCGTCTTGTGCAAAGAAATAGTGATGCCACGACAATTCTTTTAAGTAATATCATGGCAAATATTTTAATATTATTATACTCTGGTAGGCAAAGGTAAACTATATCTACTTCTTTAATTATAATGCATGTGAAGAGTAGATAAATGAGCATGTCTTGATAGCATTTATGTATTTTACGTTATGCATGTGAGATTTGAATGAATAAACACGTGTTGTGACCATAAACATGTAAATATAAATAGACATGTTTTAGTAGTTATGTGCTTTTAATTAATGCATGTGCAGTTTCATTAAAAGAGGAATGTATTGATATTTTTTAGGTATTTTATTTATGCACATGAAAATGTGTTTGAAGCATAGCTAACAAAGATATATTATCTGGGTTTGATAAATATTTTGTAGTCACGATGTCAAAGTTTGTTGACGATAGTAAATACAAGAAAGGATTAGGACTTATGTGAAGGATGGATTACGTTTAACATTATGGTATGGAATAAACTAATGACCCATGTAGATTGAGGGGTTTCCATCACAGGATAATCTACTGTAGGGAACAACCAGGCCAAAAAGACACAATGTTCAAGGAACTGTAGAGTAAATGACATCATGATTAATGTAATAGATTCTAGCTAGTTGCATTTGAATTTAATATGATTTTTATTTGTAATATTTTAGCAATGGTCGAGGGATGGGCTCCCTTACAGTGATTGAACGAGGGGTGAACACCCTCATGAAATGTTTAATAAAATAAATGTTTGTTGGATTTTTCCATTCGAGGTTTCCAAGGTATATCGATGTCCATTCATGTGTTTTCCTATTGTTCCCTTCTTATGATATTTCTTCCTTGCATAACGTCAATACTTAGATCATCAACTATGTGATTAATTAACATAATAAAATGGACAATGATAATGATGTAATGTTGCAACATAGGGCTTTATGTTAATATGTTGCAACAATAGTTGTTACGTCGTGTGACTTTCTATTCCATTTCTAAATTTACTTCATGTAATGATCATGATTTATTTAATGGCCACTTAAAGAATATGGACCAAGTGATTTGGAATATTATATGCTAGTAGATTCCATAAAAAAAAATCTAATTCTACATGAGATTTACAATATGATGTTACACAATATAACTGGCCCATGCTTGTTAATCACTTAGTTTCAATCCTTTTCTTTGATTTAAGCACATAAAACTATGAAATCACTAATTGAGCACATAACTTCCCCATCACATTGAGCATAATTGTTGAGGAAAAACATTGTGTTCCCTTCTTCTTAGTACCTCCATACTTGTCCAACTTGTGACTTTCTACCAATTTATTTGCTCAACGATATGTTCTTACTTCAAATCTTACTCACAAGATTGTAAATCTCTTTTTCAATCACATAACCTTTGTAAATTTCATGCATTTCTTTTTTTCCAGTCAACAACAACGTATTTTTTTACTTAAAATATTGCACATAAGCTTGTAAACCTATTTATTAATCACACATCTTTCTTTATTTAATTTAATGAATAAAAATATTATGTAAAAAGCTTTAACCCATCTTTACTTAACTTTTTATTTTTTAACATAAAACCAAAACTAATATCAAAAACTAAAAATAAGATTTGAAAAAAAATGACATAAAGAAAAAAAAAAAACAGAGAAAAAAAAAGGGAAAGAAGAAGAAGAAAAAAAAAAGAGAAAACATAAAAACCAAATCATGAGAGAATGCATTAAACAAGGAACCACAAACCTAACATTGTATTAATAAAAAAAAAAACAATCTTGTGCATTCCCCAAAAACAAAGAAAAACACATTTTAAAGTTAATATATATTAATATCACATGATAGTAATATAAATAAATTTATTTTAATTATATTTCATTATTATTTAAAACTTATATTATCATTTTAGAAATTATATTTTCATTTTAAAAATTTATTATAATAATATTTATTATTATGAGCATGTTTTTTTAATTGAAATATATAACTCCAGATATTTCATATTCCAAGTTCAGAGATGATATTCTTACAAGGTATTCGGTCATATGGGAAGTATGCAAATAAAAACACCAAGGAAACTAAAAGAGCATGAAATTATGACAAATGTTATCGCTTTGAGGAAAGCTCTTTATGGGTTGAAGCACGTACCGGGTGCATGGTACAAGAGGATAGATGCCTACTTGTTGGACAATGGTTTTGTCAAATGCGACAGAGGGCCTACTCTCTACATCAAAGAGAATGATGGTAAGATTCTCATTGTTGTCTTATATGTAGATGATTTAATATTTACAGGCAGTAATGATTTCCTCATCGATGATTTCAAAGAAGTCATGAAGAATGAATTTGAAATGACTGACTTGAGGTTGTTAAGATATTTTTTGGGCATAGAAGTAAAGAAAACAAAAAATAGCATTTTATTTCTCAAGCAAAGTATGTAGGAGACATTTTGGAGAGATTTAATATGCAGAACAATAAGCCCGCACCAACTCCAACTGTCATGGGGTTGAAGTTGAGTAAAGAAGATTGTAGCAATAATGTCAATCCGACATTATACAAAAGCATGATAGGTTGTTTGATGTATTTGACCACCACTAGGCCAGATATAATGTATGCCATGAGTTTGATGTCAAGGTTCATGGACACACCCAAGGAGACACATTGGAAAGAAATGAAAAGAATTCTAAGGTATGTCAATGGGACAAAACAGTATGGCATTTGTACACCGCAACAAATGATTTCAGGCTGGTTGGTTACACTAACAGTGATTGGGTAGGAAGTGTCGATAATAGAAAGAGCATGTTAGGATATGTTTTTCATTAAGCAGTTGATAGTTTCACTATCAACATCAGAAGCTAAATATGTCACCGCAACAGCAGCAACGTGTCAGGCAGTTTAGATGAGACGGATGTTGAGGGATCTTTGCCATGACCAAGAGGAAATGACAACTATTTTCTACGACAACACATCCGCAATTGCATTGTCAAAGATTTTTTTTCACAAGAGGACCAAGCATATTGATGCTAAATATCATTTTATCATAGAGTTGATTAACAATGATGAAATTGTGTTGCAACACTACAGGTCACATGAACAATTTGCTAATATTTTCACAAAGTCATTGGCACCAGAAAATTTCATTTATCTCATAGATTGTTTGAGAGTGTTGGAAATAATAATCTCAAACATCGCCTTAAACACACTGAGAAACACCATGCCTACCCAGGCAACTACTGCACGGTTTCGATTTTGTTTGCAGGCGAAAGGAAGTCAGAGAAGTACATCACATACCATTCCACAAGACATCTCAAAATTTAAGGCATTTAATGAAGTTTAGTAAACAAGTATGGGCAAGCATTCACTCTGCAACTGTTGCCCACACTCCACCACACCTTCAAGTTCACAAAACCATTTACTATGTAAAAGCGTCGTATTAATTATTTGCTCTATGATGTATTAATGTCAAATTTCTATGTTGAGATAAATATGGATGTAAAAGGAAAGTTTGTAATAGTTGGGCAAGTTAGATAGCGAGAGTCTTTGAGGTAGTGCGGAGAATAGTGGAGGAAATATTGGTGGGGCATGAATGTATTTCCTTATGTTTTGACATATAATATAAAGTGTGGTTAGTTGAGTTATGGTATTAATCTTTCACAAATAGATTTACCCCAACCTCTTTTGTTTTACTTTGTTTTGTCGTGACCTATTTCCTAATTTTAATTAAGTCCTTGTGTGGTTGCTATTTCCTCGTGCAATGCAACGGAATTTCTGAGTAAGACTCCTTTAAATTTTTTCTTAACATTACATTTAAAAGTGTTGAAAGTTTGTTAGAGTAGTTGGAAAGTTTCTTTAAAGTAATTAACATATCATGGCCTGTTTTATCCATGTACCTCTCCGATGCATGCTTTCGATATTGTCTTTTGGGACCATTAGCTCCTTTTGAAAGTAAAACTTGGCATGCTAATTTCTACAATTAAATTCATGACATTATATAAAGTATTTAATTTTTAATCGCTTTTCAAATTTTTTATATCGACCGTAGCTAGAACCAATTCATTCTCAAAATAGCATAGCAGCTCATTGAGAGTCACTCCAAATAAATAAACAATTAGAGTCAAGTTTTGCCTTTGATTTTCATATTGAGTAGGAGAAAATGTTATTAACATAAGCATTTTATGTTGTATACTTTTGACTCATTTGGGCCAATCGCATCCTCTCAACCATCCAAGTAACCATTCTATACAACATATTTCATTATTAAAAAGAAAAATACAAATTACAAAACATATGTTTCAATGAAAAAATGGTCACAGTTATTTTCTGCCTTCGAATTAATGCTTTAAATGTATCCTACATCGGCTATGTTTAAACACAACAACGAATATGACATTGATAAGGAAACGATAGAAGGCATGTAGGTGTTGTAGGATTCGTCCAAATAATAAGGGCTTTATGCTTCCAGAAGAAGCTCCGTTGGAAACATGACTCCGGAAAAGACGTAACCAACGTGAGTGTTGGAGCCTCCCTGATGCAGGAGCATCTGGTCAACAGGGTAGAGTCAGAGAGAAGGCAGACAAAGTTTCCAAAGAGGACTGAAGACATGGTTTGATGGATGGGCAGTAACACTACCTTGGTTATTTCTTTTTCTTTTACTATTGTTATTATTACCTATGTAATGCTTTTTTTAATTACCAGAAGCAAAGAAAAACAATAATGTGATAGTTTACTTTTAATTAGGAACAGTAAGAAATTAGGAAACATTTCTGTTCTTGTAAACAACCATATTACATTTGGAAAGATACAAAGAGAAACCGAATATGTCAGTTAGCAGCCAGCTGTAGAAACGAATGGTATAACCAACAACAGTTATGTAATAAGCAACTGCTTTTGTAAACAGAATTATAAAAGGGGCGGAATGAACCATTGAAGGGGTTCCGACTTCGTGAGAATAGACAAAAAGCAGAGATAACAGAGGAATAAAATATTCTGAGCATTCATATATACATTGTGTTCAAATTGTGTGATGGTGCAGATAAATATGTCAAACTAGGTTGTCAAGCAGAGCATGCTACAGGCGTTGCATAAAAGAAAGTGATAACGTGCTGGCGGAAGTTACAAAACCAGGTACACACAACCGAACCCCAGGTATGCAATATAACACACCAGCCTTGTCGTTCAAAAAATTACAATTCCATATAAATAAGCTATATTACCAGATAAGTACATTACGCATATAAAATCCCTATATAAGTTCCATTGCATACTGTCCAAAATAACCAAACGACTCAGGACCACAGACACGGTAAAAACCTACAGTGAACGATAATGTAATTTACACCAAGGCTCAACATCGAAATATAATTCGAGAACAACGAAAGACCAACTCAGAACAGAACAGCCTAGGATCTGCACACAAGCCCGACCTCGAGGGTCTACGAAGCCCAAGTAAACAACTACCAAACAGCAAAGAGAAAGAGCTACCCGAAATTGCAGACTGCCGAGGACATGAGGAAGGCCACCGTGCACAGTCCTCCCTGCAAGGTAACGAGTATGGAAAGTTAATCAGGTCGGCAGCACATACAGACGAAGACAACATAATAAAGAAACAAGAACACAAAACCAAAACCGAAGTCGAATTTACCTGTTCATGGTGCCAGGACCTCCAACCGACCCAGACGAAACACCTGCCCACGAAGGAGCCGCGACATAAGTAACAGAGGAAGGAGCGTATAAATAAATCTGGCATAGAACACTGACTTACCAGCATTGCTTGCGGAATCGCCAACTGAAAACGTCGTCACCAGACCATCAAGAGCAGAGCAGACACCAAGAAAAACCATTGCGGAAGAGCACGAGCGTTGCAAGGGGAATAAATTTACAACAGCTAGGAAACAAACCCAAAATCATACACAGGCATCCACGAAATCGCATAGATACAGAAACCAACAAGAGTTCCAAGGAAAACGACTGAAGACGAACCAGAATAGCCATTGAGACCCTAACCGCATAGCAACGTTCTGAAACTTACCATTATAACTAGCAGATGCCGGTGGAACAGGAAATGTCGAGCATATAGCCATAGGAACTATTAGAAGGGCAACTGGGTATCGAACCAGTGGACTGAACCATCCAGAAACCGGCAGCATCATAACCCACAGACAACAACCGAGGTCACAGACTCGCAGAGCAGAAGAGGAATACCAACAACCGGGACCGGCTAAAGTGAATAGGCGCGAAGGGTCGAGAACCCTAAATCCTCAACCTTTGTGAAATTCCCGAGGCAGACAACTGTCGAGCGGAGGTGAGACTGAGGTACTCCCTCATTAAAACAAATCCATAAGTACCGATTCCGCAATTGATTCATACAATCAAGCAATAAATTAACATATCATAACCCTTGCCACGGTGTAACACACATCAGCAGACGGGAAGTTGGGATCACATGGGTTGGCCCCATCAAGTGGTATCAGAGCAGTTTTTTTTTTGAAATAGAAGAGGATGGCAGAGGTGCAAGCACCAAGATGAGGACATGGGAGAGGTGGACGCCGAGGAGCAGATGAAGGATTGAGAGAGTAGGTTAGAGTTCTTACAGCTCGTTTGGAAGCAGTGGAGGCGGGTAGGCGAAGAGACCCGGAACTTGGAGATGACAGTGAGGAGGAAGCGGTAACTGCTACAGACGGGTCAGACGAAGAAGCTCCAGAATTGAGACTGCTGCGTTCAATTCTATTGGCCAGCAGCAAACCCAAAACAGAGATTTCTAATTACGATGGCAGTCTGTCCGCAGATGTCCTGTTGGACTGGATAAGCGAACTAGATAAATATTTCGAAAATGAGGAAGTCAAGGAGGATAAAAGAGTTAAGTTCGCTGCAACTAAGTTAAAGGGACATGCCCTCTTGTGGTGGGACAATGTCCAAGTGGACAGAAAAAGGATGAACAAATTGCCGATACGAAAATGGTCGAGAATGGTGGCAAAATTGAAGGGCAGATTTCTGCCGAAAGACTACCAGGTTGAACTATGTCGGCGAGTGCAGAATTTGAGACAGAAGGGTATGACTGTCAAGGAGTACACAGAAGAGTTTTACCGAGTGAATTTACGTGCTGGTTATACGAATGATACTCCAGAAAAAACAGCGAGGTACGTAAATGGCTTAAGGATGGAAATCTTGGATGAAATCAGTATTCTTTCTCCCCGAAATATTGAAGAAGCCTTTCAGAGTGCTGTGAAGGCTGAAGAGAAAATCAGTCGGAAACAGAATAACAGGAGAGGGAGAGGGAATGGCAAAGGACGGGGACAGTCCTACAGCAGAGGAAGGACCGCTGCGAACAGCGAAGAAGGCAGCAGTTCTAAAACTTCAGGGACAGCAGAGAAAGGAGAAAGCACCAGAGGAGGCCGGTCATATCAGCGAGGACGAGGGAATGGCCGCGGAAGAGGGACTAGTGTCCAGTGCTACAGGTGCCATAAATGGGGGCACCAATCCTTTGAATGTCCAAAAGTTGAACAGACAGGTCAGAGGGGAACATTTATGGCACAGCCTGAAGAAGCTGAAGCACAACCCCGGGAGGTGGAAGACATGGCGGAAACGGGAGAAGCTTTGATTTTAAATAAAGTGATGTTAAAACCAACCAAGGAGGTGGCTGAACCAACACAGCGGAAAGCACTGTTCCGGACAGTCTGTAAATCACATGGAAAGTGCTGCAAAGTGATCATAGACAGCGGGAGTACGGATAACTTGGTTGCCACTGAGATGGTGGAAAAAATGGGGTTGAAAAGGCTGAAGCACCCCACACCTTATAAGGTGTCGTGGCTACAGAAAGGCCACCAGCTGTTAGTTGATGAACAATGCGAGGTAGAGTTTCACATTGGCAAGTACCACGACACAGTGGTCTGTGATATTATGCCAATGGACGTGTGCCATATACTGCTTGGAAGACCATGGCAGTATGATCGGAAGGTGACACACGATGGAAAGACCAATTGCTATAAATTTACGAAGGATGGGGTTAAACACACACTTGTACCCATCAAAGAGGAAGACACAGCAGAATCAAGCGAAACAAAGGAACTGTTAATTGGAGGAAAATAGTTTGTGAAACAGGTAGAGGAAAATGAAATTAATTTTATAGTTGTGAGGAGGATGAAGCCAGTGTTGCTGAACTTGGAAAAATCAGAACTGCCTAAGGAAATACAAGAGCTATTGGAAGAATTCCAAGAAATTGCGGCTGATGAGTTGCCTGATAAATTGCCTCCCAAAAGGAGTATCAGCCATCACATTGATTTTATACCAAGGTCAAGCTTGCCAAATAAGGCAGCATACAGAATGAGTCCGAAGGACAATGAAGAAGTACGCAAACAAGTGCAAGAGTTGTTGGATAAGGGACTAATCAGAGAAAGCCTGAGCCCCTGTGCAGTACCAACAGTACTTGCACCCAAGAAAGGTGGAGAATGGCGAATGTGTACCGATTCGCGGGCTATAAACAAAATTACGATTCGATACAGGTTTCCCTTGCCTAGAATGGATGACATGATGGACTGTCTTAGTGGGGCAGCTTATTTTACAAAAATAGATCTGAAGAGTGGGTACCATCAGATCATAATTAGAGAGGGAGACGAATGGAAGACAGCCTTCAAGACCAACGAAGGACTGTACGAATGGCTGGTCATGCCATTTGGGTTGAGTAACACTCCGAGTACTTTTATGAGACTGATGAATGAAATGTTAAAGGAATTTATTGGAAAATTTGTGATAGTCTATCTGGACGATATTCTAATTTTCAGCAGGACGAAAAGAGAGCACCTTCAGCATATTCGAAGGGTATTCGAGAAGCTGCAGCAGAACAAGCTGCTGATAAATTTGAAGAAGTGCACTTTCTTACAGAAGGAGCTGATCTATCTGGGATTTGTGGTTGTGGAAAACGAGTTAAAGATGGACCCAGAAAAGATTGCAGCAATCATAAGTTGGCCGTCACCTAAGAGTTTGTTTGAGGTACGTAGCTTTCACGGTTTAGCCAGTTTTTATCGAAAATTCATTAAGAATTTCAGTGAGATCTGCGCACCAATGCTAGAGACCATCAAAAAGGCCAGCCAACCTTTTTGTTGGACCAAGGCGGCAGAAAACAGTTTCCAACTTCTGAAGCGAAGAATAACGGAGAGGCCGATCTTGAGACTGCCCGATTTTAGTAAACCTTTTCAGGTTCGTTGTGATGCAAGCGGGACAGCTATTGGCGCTGTGCTCAGTCAGGAGGATAGACCAGTGGTGTTTTTTAGTGAAAAACTAAATGAGAGTCGGCAGAAGTATTCGTCATATGACAAAGAGTTCTATGCAGTAGTCCAAGCTTTAAAACATTGGAGACACTACCTACTAGGCAATGAGTTCGTCTTGTTCTCTGATAATTCAGCATTACAATATGTAACGCAGCAGCACAAATTGAACCATAAGCATGCCAAGTGGGTAGAATACTTGCAGATTTTTACTTTTGTGTTAAAACAAAAGTAAAAACTCTGCAAGGATTTGTACCTGATGGACGCGGACTTCAAGGAAGCTTTTGAAGCATGCCAAAATCCCGTCTTAAGAAATACAAACCCATGGCTAGATTTCAATTTACAGGAAGGACTATTATTTCGAGGTGGACAGCTATGTATTCCAGATTGTTCGATGAGGGAAAATTTAGTAAGAGAGAAACACAGTGGCGGATTAGCGAGACATTTTGGCATCGATAAAATGTTGGAGCAGCTAGGACATTTTTATTTTTGGCCAAAAATGAGCCGGGATGTGCAGAGATATGTAACCAGATGTAAAGTCTGCCAACTGGCGAAAGGACACAGCCAAAACACTGGATTATACACACCACTACCTGTTCCAAGTAGACCGTGGGATTCAGTCAGTATTGATTTTGTCCTAGGATTACCTAGAACGCAACGGGGATATGATTCAGTGATGGTGGTGGTAGACAGGTTCTCAAAAATGGCTCATTTCATTCCTTGCCGGAAAACTAGTGACGCCACGAATGTGGCACACCTATTTTTCACGGAAGTTGTTAGACTACATGGCTTACCCAGGACTATTGTTTCAGACAGGGATGTGAAATTCACAGGACATTTTTGGCGCACCCTGTGGAAAAAGTTGGGCACGCAATTAAATTTCAGTTCTGCGTATCACCCGCAGACTGATGGACAGACAGAGGTGGTGAACAGGAGTTTGGGCAACTTATTACGAAGTTTGACAGGAGAAAACTCACGATTATGGGATCGAGCTCTTGCCCAGGCAGAATTTGCTTATAACGATTCACCTAATCGGAGCACCGGATTTAGCCCATTTCAGATTTTGTATGGTATGCATCCTCGAGGGGTACATGAACTACGAGACTTGGGACAGCTAGAACGGAGAAGTGCAGATGGGGAAGATTTTGCTGAAGCAATGAGCAAACTTCATGAAAAGGTCAAATTAAGATTGCAGGACAGCACGCAGAAATACAAATAGTACGCAGACATAAAGCGGCGAGAGGTACATTTTGATGTTGGAGACGAAGTCTTTGCGCATCTGCGCCGGGAACGATTTCCTAAGGGCACGTATAACAAGTTGAAATACAAGAAAATCGATCCATGCGAGATTCTGCGGAAATTTTCAGCCAATTCTTATGAAATTCAGCTGCCACCGAACATAGGCATTTCACCTATATTCAACGTGGCAGACCTGTTCCCATATCATGCCCAGGCGGAAGATGGTAGTATGGTACAGCCAGAATGGGACACCCAGTTAGAGAGCAGTCCTTGGGAGAAACAGTTACCTTCGGCCCGAACCCATGAAATTGAAGGGATCCTCAGCACCCAGGTAGCCAAAAGGACGCGCAGAAAGGAGTATCTGCGTTACCTCGTCAAGTGGAGAGGCCTTCCAATGGAGGACAGATCATGGCTTGACGCGGCACAGATTCAGAAGGCTGGTTACACGGTGGAGGAGCTCATGGAATGGAGCCATGAGTTCTCTTCTACCCCGGGAGCTTGATGCAGGAGCATCTGGTCAACAGGGTAGAGTCAGAGAGAAGGCAGACAAAGTTTCCAAAGAGGACTGAAGACATGGTTTGATGGATGGGCAGTAACACTACCTTGGTTATTTCTTTTTCTTTTACTATTGTTATTATTACCTATGTAATGTTTTTTTTAATTACCAGAAGCAAAGAAAAACAATAATGTGATAGTTTACTTTTAATTAGGAACAGTAAGAAATTAGGAAACATTTCTGTTCTTGTAAACAACCATATTACATTTGGAAAGATACAAAGAGAAACCGAATAGGTCAGTTAGCAGCCAGCTGTAGAAACGAATGGTATAACCAATAGCAGTTATGTAATAAGCAACTGCTTTTGTAAACAGAATTATAAAAGGGGCGGATGAACCATTGAAGGGGTTCCGACTTCGTGAGAATAGACAAAAAGCAGAGATAACAGAGGAATAAAATATTCTGAGCATTCATATATATATTGTGTTCAAATTGTGTGATGGTGCAGATAAATATGTCAAACTAGGTTGTCAAGCAGAGCATGCTACAGGCGTTGCATAAAAGAAAGTGATAACGTGCTGGCGGAAGTTACAAAACCAGGTACACACAACCGAACCCCAGGTATGCAATATAACACACCAGCCTTGTCGTTCAAAAAATTACAATTCCATATAAATAAGCTATATTACCAGATAAGTACATTACGCATATAAAATCCCTGTATAAGTTCCATTGCATACTGTCCAAAATAACCAAACAACTCAGGACCACAGACACGATAAAAACCTACAGTGAACGATAATGTAATTTACACCAAGTCTCAACATCGAAATACAATTCGAGAACAACGAAAGACCGACTCAGAACAGAACAGCCTAGGGTGTGCACACAAGCCCGACCTCGAGGGTCTAAGAAGCCCAAGTAAACAACTACCAAACAGCAAAGAGAAAGAGCTACCAGAAATTGCAGACTGCCGAGGACATGAGGAAGGCCACCGTGCACAGTCCTCCCTGCAAGGTAACGAGTATGGAAAGTTAATCAGGTTGGAAGCACATACAGATGAAGACAACATAATAAAGAAACAAGAACACAAAACCAAAACTGAAGTCGAAGTTACCTGTCCATGGTGCCAGGACCTCCAACCGACCCAGACGAAACACCTGCCCACAAAGGAGCTGCAACATAAGTAACAGAAGAAGGAGCGTATAAATAAATCTGGCATAGAACATTGACTTACCAGCATTGCTTGCGGAATCGCCAGCTGAGAACGCCGCCACCAGACCATCAAGAGCAGAGCAGACACCAAGAAAAACCGTTGCGGAAGAGCACGAGCATCGCAAGGGGAATAAATTTACAACAGCAAGGAAACAAACCCCAAATCATACACAGGCATCCACGAAATCGCATAGATACAGAAACCAACAAGAGTCCCAAGGAAAACAACTGAAGACGAACCAAAATAGCCATTGAGACCCTAACCGCACAGCAACGTTCTGAAACTTACCATTATAACTAGTAGATGCCGGTGGAACAGGAAATGTCGAGCATATAGCCATAGGAACTGTTAGAAGGGCAGCTGGGTATCGAACCAGTGGACTGAACATCCAGAAACAGGCAGCATCATAACCCACAGATAACAACCGAGGTCACAGACTCGCAGAGCGGAAGAGGAATACCAACAACCGGGACCGGCTAAAGTGAATAGGCGCGAAGGGTCGAGATCCCTAAACCCTCAACCTTTATGAAATTCCCGAGGTAGACAACTGTCGAGCGGAGGTGAGACTGAGGTACTCCCTCATTAAAACAAATCCATAAGTACCGATTCTGCAATTGATTCATACAATCAAGCAATAAATTAACATATCATAACCCTTGCCACGGTGTAACACACATCAGCAGACGGGAAGTTGGGATCACGTGGGTTGGCCCCATCACTCCCACAAAAATTCTCCCATCAGGCAATACATTTGCACTCGAATGATACATTGTGGGAATGGTGGAGGCTGCTAGTACCGTGAATCGCTGCCCTGCCAATGCATTAGGTCTATATAAGTAAGGTGCAAGGGCCGGATTCCCTACACGCTCCCAACCTGCCGTCCCTTTTTCGGCCCCATTGATTATCAGAATTTCACCGTTGGGGAGGATGAGCATGTCTCCCATAACCCTTGGTGCAGGCATATTCTCCATAGCCCAAACAGAGTTGGGATCTGTAATAATGATTCTTCCACAGCTTTGAAGAGCGTTTACGAAATTCCCAGCATTTGCTGAAGTGTAACCATTATCAGCAGCACCACCACAGATGAGAATTTCCACCCTCTGAAATACATCCGAAGCCGGCAGTGGAAGCATAGCAGATGAACCAGAGGAGGGGTAATTTCTGGGTCCACCTGGCATCTTTGGAAAGGTCCTTACAACCCTATTTTTTCTATAATAAAAAAAGATGGAATCCATGTTGGCGAAGATGAAGAGATTTCCAGGAGAGGAGAGATGAAGGAAAGGATATAGATTGTTTTCTACATTGGGACTATTAATCTGTGAAAGAAATGGCAACGAAAATGATTGGCCTCCAGGCACGAACTCGTAGGAGAAAGTTCGCCTGCCTCCAACAAAAATAATTCTGTTATCGGGAAGGATCTGATTGGAAGCATACCATCGATTCTCCATAAGTCGATTAGACCCACCTTCATTCCAATCGCACGCAGAATTAACACAGGGCACAAAAGAACGAACATCCTTGGCTCCATCATTGAATCCACCAGTGCTAATCAAAGTACGGTTAGCTGCAAAGGCGCCAGATGAACACCAAGTATCAATCATGACCATTAACGGCCTGAGATTGTTAGTGGCGATGTTGTATTCAATGGAGTGAGCCCAGCAGTCGTGGGTGAGCGCTTCATCGTTTGGATCGTTTCTGCAACGCTCATTTGGGAGGCACAGTTGCGAGGGACCGAAGTCCGTGCGACCAAACATGACCACTGTATTTTTTGAAGGTTGTGGTCATATTCATGGCGGAGACACCTCCATTTCCAACCACAAGTTCCCATGAACCAGGCTTCACAGCTGTCTGAGCGCTAACGCTCGACAGGATAAAAAGAAGGCCGATACAGAAAGTAACAACAAATTCAATAATTGTAGAAATGAATTGAATATCCGGAATTCGCTCGCAGTAATGTGATCGTGTTTCCCCTAATTCTCAACTCTCGGGTTCTATCAGAGGAAGATCAAGCTATGAAAGTTAGGATACGAAGATACACATATCTGAACTTATTTATATCAAAGAAAGTTGCAAGCTCACGTATTTAGGCGCCCTACTGGAACAGAATGAAATATGTAATCCAACATGTCATGTAGTGAAGGGCTGAGAATCAATTACAATGACTTTACGTACGATTCTTTACTTCAAAAATTGCGACAAAGATATTGAACCTGGCAGGTCAGCCGCAAGGTAGTACTCAGCAGATCTTGGCTTGCCGTTATAACGCATTTGTCAAGCTGTATCTCATCGTTATTGGGGTACTTTTCTTGGTGTCTGTAATTTCCACGTGCGCTGATGAATTACACGTGCGCTGATGATTTTTGAAGCAGTTGTCTATAATGAGACTTTTTGAAAGCCTTTCCCGCGGATTTTTCCTGTCAAAATCCGGCAGCAATTTATTGGAATCCTAAGTTTGATAGCTAGCTTCTGCACAATCAAAGGGTCCCAGGGGTTTTTTAGGGTGCTGAATCCAAATATGCAGTTAAAAAACCATTTTAACTATTTAACCTCATTTCTTCCGCCGGATTCCGTCACCGGAATCTCCAAAAAGTCGCATTATAGACAACTCCATTTTTGAAGGCCACCCTCGGCAGCCTCCTCCAGACGTCAACATTGGAAAAGAATGCGTGTTAATCTCTATTCCATATACTTCAGTGTTATATTAAGTAATTACAGAATCAGAGCGGAGGCTGACGAATTGCTTTATTGTCAAAAGGGCTTGCATGATGTTTTTATGGTGAAAATACATTCAACTTCATCTAACACACTTGAAATTGCTCGCTCTTAAATTACAAAAATCCCTGCTCACCAAAATTTCCATAATTTTGACGGAAAAAAAGCATAATTTTTATACTACGACTCGTGCCATTTTTACAATGTGGGTTGTTGTTTGATCATTGCATTTATTTATTGTTAAAAGCGCGGCCCAAATTAAATGTTTGTAATCATTTGATTAATTTATTCTTAAATGTGTGGGCCCCAATTAAATGTGTTTTACGCATAAGGTCAGCCCCCCAACATCACATCTATTGTAGGATTTGTTTAATTGTTTTGGGTGGACCGTGGACGGCCATAGAGAGGGATGCTCAATTGTAGAAAGTTTGTAATAAAAAATACCTGAAATTGTCTGGAACTTATTACCGGATACGTGTCGTGTTTTGTTTCAGAGCTTACGAGTACGTTTTGGTAACTATGACAACTCCCGGGAATGAACTCATTATTCTCGGTCATGTTTTTCATCGCATGAGTTTGTTATTAAAATAATGTCACATTTACTCTAAACTATCAAATTTAACCAGTATCTTATATTTGAAATTTGAAATTTTGATCTCGTAATTAATTAATCTGAAAATTATAAACTCCTAATCATTTTACATTGTTTCATTACATGGATGTGGCAAATCAATACTAAAACATTTAATGCATAAGTTATTTAATTTGACTATTACCTCCTTTTTGTAAGTAATCTATACTATGGATAAATGTAATTATGGAGATTAAGGTAAACTCACATGTCTTATTACAACAAAATTAGTGGAAAGACACTCATCTTTAATGATTAGGAAAAATATATCATAAATGTTGCCATATGGATATATGTGCTTTCCATCTTCTCATTATTCAAAATTACTATTTTAGACATTCAGAGTTGAGGTGTTTTAATTTGTTAAATCAACGACTGTGTGGAGCTTCTAGAAAAAGTGAGTGGATTGTGAGGATAATGGGCACCCAAAGCATTTTGTTTTGGATGTTGTTGGAAGTCAAGATTAAAGTCAATCCATGTGGAAGTTGATATACCATGGAAAGTTGTTGAAAATCTTCCCATTAGTTAATATACATATCAAGTTCTATTAGCAACAACACCCATCCCACTCATCTTACCATAATACCCATCCCCAATGTCAATTGAAGTTTGATACACCCTGGGCATCTAATACAAATTTCACCATCAACCAACAAATATATTGGGATCCATTAGCATTCAGGGGTTTGCGTGAGGGTTACTCTTGATGGGTCTCCTGACACTCGCAGCTTGATATCCCAAAAGCCCAATAACATGGATCTCAATGCTCTATAGGAACTTACGATAACTTCTCGATTAATCAACATATATTTATTCAGGCCTTCCAATATCGAGAACTTGGTTCAATGTTGTAACATGGTTGATACTCCAATGTCTTGGTGTCCTAATTAGTTGGCACACCAATACTTCGAAGGTTAGTCACATAAGTCTCACTCACCAATATCTAATAATGGGCCATCCATTAATGAGCTAACCTTCTTTAACTGTTAGATGTATTGAGAAATTTTAGTGTCAAGGGTTCATGACAGAAGATCATTCGATGTATTCTAAACACCACACACCCAACACTCAATATCATTATAACCTAAGTGAATTTTAGCTAAGTTCTTGGTCACAACCTCCTTTGGAATGATATGACCAGGGTTGGAGCTAAAGCCTCTAGTCCTTAAATTTCTACAACATTTAATGCGAAATCCTTGAAATTCCAGGGGCCATCCCCAAATTTATGTAACTTCCCAGGCATGTTTCTAAGGTCTGAGACTAATTTTGATAGGGAAAGGAATTTCCCATAATATTTTTGAAAGCTCATAAATATTCTCTAACTTGTGAAGGAATATTGGAACAATGTCTCCGACTTAACCCATTTTCAAAAAGCTAGAAGATGGTCAATGGCCAAATCCACAAGTTCACCCAACTGAAATGAGATACACTCACTCCTTTGGGACTACAACTTCAAATTTTCCACCTAAAAAAATTATAACCAAAGACAATCTCCAAGCTTATCACTAGAGAAACAAAGTTCCCCTAAGCAGACAAGAACCTTCAAGTCTTCTCATCAAGATAGGGATACGATCACTGTTGCTCTTATCCCGTAATGGGATTTATTGGGATAGGGTCCCTAGGGTCAATTTTTGGTTAGTTTAACCAATTTTTGAGAAGAATTTTGTAAAGAATGTAAAGTTTCCGTGAAATGTGGAAGTGGAGCGCGCATAAGTAGGAGTCAAAGGGGCTTTGGCCCCTTGTTTGGGTAATTGAGAGGTTGGTTTTGACACTCACCCATAGGCCGTCGCCATGGTATCATAAGAAAAAATGCTATATATATTTGAGTCATAGCGAGTCTAGAGATAGTAACGAAGATAGAAAATTATTGTTTTTGGCAAGTGCTAAGGCCGGAAAGCTCTGTGTCCAGTACTTAGGTGAAGGGGGAAGGCTCCTGCAGTTCAGTGTGCAAAGACCTTGGCAAGTCTGCAGTTGAGTGTGCACGCCCCTACATCTGGGTGAGCTAGGTGGAAGTGTTATGCTTCTTAACCTGCAAATGATACCCAAATATAGAATATGCGAAGAAAAGAGACCGATAACACAGAATATGCGAAGAAAAGATATCCAGAACACAGAATAGTGAAGACTTTATTATTCAGAGAGTAATGTTCACTTGCCTCTTCGAGGGGGCAACCTCCAATAGAGCAGAGCTCGATTACAAAAATAAGACACGATGCTCCTCGCAGGGAGTTACTATCCTTTATATATGACTCCTACAAGTAATACCACGGGTCAATACCGCTTATTACTAATACCGTCAGCCCATTTGCAACTAACTGTGGTTCCTT
>APFE030133769.1:0-22766 GCA_000404065.3 Pinus taeda
TTGTGCAACTTGTCTTGTAGCATGCAGAAATACAAAGACAATCAAAAGATGCATAATGTCTTGTAGCATGTAGAAATACAAAGACAATCAGAAGAGTTGTTTCGAGATGGCTACATCCATCCCTCTTCATCTCCCTGTGGCTCTCCAGTGATTTTGCAACCTTGAAAGGATCGTTCATGGTGCCTATATTGAGGATTGGGCATGAAATTGAGCCAATACAATTCTCTTACAAGCTTACAGAAAAATTATTTTTACTAGCATATCGGTGTAGGATACAATCTCAAAATTGATGGAAGGTGTTGTCCTGCAACACGATCCGATGGATCATTGAATGAAGGGTTCCGAGTAAGGTTGCTATATGAACGTTTTGTCTTGCCGCCGAAGCTCTGCCACTTCTTGAAAATACACTTCATTTTGGTCACCTTGCTTGATGTCTGCACCATCCTTCTCAAAGGGTACTAAGTTTTGCCACTTCTTGAAAAAACACTTCATTTTGGTCACCTTGCTTGATGTCTGCACCATCCTTCTGAAAGGGTACTAAAGTTATCGTTCTTGCTTATCGAAAGGCCTTTGCAGATCCCTTGTCCCTTCTTTTTATAATAACTATCACAAGCCTAATGCAGATCTCTGTTATGGATTGTGATAATTTAAAATATGGAATATCAGATATGCAAGAACAACAAGATATGGGCGATCTATTTTACTAGCATTCGCAGGTCTGCTTTTATAAGCAATAAACCTCCAAGATTGATATTATAAATGGCCCCTTCTATAACGCAGTTGATAGACACTAACGGTAGATTATACTGTAATCGCTGAAACAAAATGCTATCGTGTTAATATTGCAGGAAATCCTAACTTCATAAGCATAAATTAATATTTATGCACACCTTTCTCTTTTTAATATCTCAATTCCTTTTAAAGAACTATGTGCATAATCACACATTTCATAAAATTATGATAAACATTTAGTTTTTCAAATAGTGATATCGACACTTAACCTTTAGTTTTTACGTATAATTGATGCTTCTGAACTCTTAAGATGTTCTCAAAGACGATTTTCTAATTAACTAAGTGCACAATTACACGTCTAAGGTAAACACGTAATTTTTCAAAGGGTGATATTAATATTTAACTTTTAATTTTAATCTATAATTGATCCTTTTAAGCTTATAAGATATTCTCAAAAACGAGTTTGATATATTTGCGAAAAAAAATTAAAGTCCAAAGCAAACAAAAGTGGTATAAAAAAGTAGTACCGAACACAAACCAATGTTGCATTACCTTCATTCTTCTATTTTTTTTTTTTTTTTTTTAAACTCTGGTTTTGTTAACAATGGGAGAGCTTGGCTTTGGATGGGTGCCATCAAATACACAAAATACACATCTGCTTTCCGGAATAGAAAACCCTTTTCCACTCCTTTTTCCTGCACTAGAGAACCCTTTTCCATCGAAAAAATTCATTTTCCTTGACACTTGGGAAATAAAGATCTCTGTGCAATGCAATTGCAATTATTTCTTAATAGCATATAAATCTCCACTCCAATCTCTTCTTCCTAATTTATTCTCAAATGAACCCAAAAAAACAATATAAAAAAAATACTGCAATCTTCTTTTAAGAATTAAAATAATTGCCTGTTTTTAAAAACAAACTCAAAAGGAGTCTTCTTATTACATAGGTGAAAGATTGACTTTCAAAATAATTTTAAATAACTAAATTTAAGACCATACAAAGCAAGATTAACACTGGATGCTGTTTATCCCACACTGTTATTATTCTCAACACCGATGACTATTGATGCACGGAGCCCCCTCCAAAGTGACAAATACAACCTCCTCGTCATAGAAGTAAGTTTATTCGAACTTATGTTGATGATTTAATGATACTTCAAACTTAATCGGATTCGTTAGACCTTATGTTTAGTTTGTTCATGAGTGGTAGTTTCTAAGATTCACTGAAGTATGGCGAAATGGTCAATATTAATAGTTTATATTTATTGATAAAGTTATGTTTTTAAATAAATTTAAAAATGATTTGGATAATTAAATATTTTTATGTTTTAGTCAATGAAGGATGATAACAATGATGAAGCGTTATAACTAACCCAATTATTAATCATATCTATGATGCAGCGCTGTAACGAACCCAATTCCATTAATACTAACCCAATTATTAATCATATCTATGATGCAGTGCTGTGACTAACCCAATTCCATAATCTTATCTATGTTGAAGAAATTAAATGCATCACTGCTTATTTAGAAGCAGTATATTCCAGTCAATCCAAAGATTCAATTCAAGAAAATCCAAATTCAAGTCGTTATTAAAAGCTTTAATATATTTACATATTTATTTAAATAAAATATTAAATCTTAATAATTCAAGTCGCTTGCAATTTTTTTAAAATATATTTAACTTATTATTAAACAAAAATAAATCTGTAATAATTGAATAAAATAAAATATAAATATTAATAATGAAAATAAAATATTAAAAAGGTAAAAGAGTAAAAAACTTTTGAGTAGCATGCTGGCATGCATGCACCACCTGTGAACTCCACCTGACGTTTTCTCAATACAACAACTGCTATGTCGATCCCACAGCTTCTATGATCCTCTACCTGGCGTTTTTTCAATACAACTGCTGTGTTGGCTTTTTCAATACAACTGCTGTGTTGATCCCACAACTTCTCTGATCGTAAAATCTCCCCATGATTCCTGAGTTTTATGTTCGGGGACTTTCTTGAGTTTGATATGTTTCTCATGGCTGGTTGTCCTACCTTTTTGTTCTCGGGGCATCGATTAGGAGTGGTGCATCGAGTTCTCTGACTGTCTCTCCTACAGTTTAGTAATTGAAACCGGTCTAGCTAGAGGATTAGACGACTACCTCCTCTGTTTTCTAGCTTCCTTCCGATAGTCGTTCATTCCCCATCGGGCGTGTAACTCCTATAATATGATATAATTTGTTTTTCACTTGTACATCCTTTCATAATCTCAGAGAAATGGATGCTGGGAACAATTCAAGTCGCTGAAAACTTCCATTAATCTCTTACTCAAAACTGCACACCGCATCGTATATATCTGATTTGGACATTTCTGCGCAGAGCAGATTCAAGTCGAAGAACGACGGATTTGTATGGAGAGTTGTGGTACACCACTGCTTTCGAACGAATTCATCCATGAGCCTGGAAAAGGTGCTCCTTCATTTCTACCCTTTCAATGGTAGATTGGTCGACTCTCCCGATGATTTTCTAAATATGGAAGGCAATGACGAAGGTGCCTAATTTACAGAGGTCGTTGCAGACGCCACCCTTGACCAGATTCTCCTTCACAAAAGTCCTCGCTATATTCAGGAACCGCTGCTTCCTATGAACCATTCTATTCGTGAAGACGGCCAGTCTCTTCCTTTGCTTGCAGTTTAGGTATGTGATTGAAAAACCTCCTAATACAATCTGCATTTAATTAATGATTTGAAAAATGTTTTCTTTGTTACAATTTACTATACACAGATGTAGAAAACAACCTTTTCTACCGTAAATATTTTCTTGTCAGTTACAAATTTGATAAGAATTGGGTATAACGGGAAGCGCTGCATTTAATTAATGATTTGAAAAATGTTTTCTTTGTTACAATTTACTATACACAGATGTAGAAAACAACCTTTTCTACCGTAAATATTTTCTTGTCAGTTACAAATTTGATAAGAATTGGGTATAACGGGAAGCGGATTAAAGAGGCAAGCAGGCAGCGAGGATAAGAAATTAATGATTTGAAAAATGTTTTCCTTGTTACAATTTACTATACACAGATGTAGAAAACAACCTTTTCTACCGTAAATATTTTCTTGTCAGTTACAAATTTGATAAGAATTGGGTATAACGGCAAGCAGACTAAAGAGGCAAAAAGGCAGCGAGGATAAGAAATAAGACGTGTGGAGGCGGCGAAGGAAGAAAGCCAGGAACATATAATTCGATAATGAATATATATATTCTTTATATATAAATACAGTCAAAGGAAAATATAGGTGTTGGAAAAACATTCTTCTTTGAAAGGAGAATAAAGATAAAAAAAAAAGCATTTTGATAATACTAACAAAATTGAAGTCTCAATTCATTATTATAGATAGAATAATTAATAGAGGAAACAATTCATGACATGAAAACACAGGAACATTTATGTGTAAAAATATCATTGTAATATTTATTCAAAAACAGATACACACATTTTATTGTAAACTTTGTAATTCCATTATATGAAGTATGAATATGGTAAGAGGTAATTTAACCTCAAAAGATTAAACAAGAAAAAACATAATCTCATGATTCTATTTTCTTTAAAATTTAATACCTTGTATATAACAAGGTTTATAGCATGTTAAAATTAATTCAGTTCCAAAGGAACTATACACCTCATAAGTCAGTAGAGAAAACATTAAAAGAAAACAATTCCAAAGACAGGTATTCTGGATTTTATACTGAAACCTTTTCCGTACACAAGAAAAAACAAAGAATTGGCGGCTCTCTGACTTGGTGAATGAGAAAGTAAGTCGAAATGGAGCCATGATAATTGGAGAACACTTATATGAAATGCTACTGCTATGGTCGAATGCTACTGCTATGGTCGAGCTTGTACCTCTTTAACCAGTTAAGAATATATTAAATATTCAATAGACCTATTTGTATAGAAAGAAAAGAACAAGTTTATTTGGTAAATAAATTAACATGGAGAGAGTTACAGTGAAATTAAATACCTGAGAAAATGACTCCAGATGTCATGCACTTATTCTCTCTGTACAATGAGAACAAATTAGGTTCGATCTTGGAAAAACAAAAATGATAAAATGATTAGAGTCACAAAATGGAGGAGGGTAACATTGGAATGATTTTCACAAATGATCATTCTGAGAGAAAAATGATGGTGTGTAAAATAATTTCAGAAAGCAAGTTTATAGGAAATCTAGCCGGAATTTCATATTATTATGTCGTTTTTAGGTCGATTTTTTTTTAAATAAACATTTACAGGTAATGGCTACAGTAAATAAAAACAGTTAAAGAAAAAAAAAACGATGCATTTTTGCAGAGGAAATTAAAGAACAAAATGGATGCATTTCTCGTTGCGTTTTTTATTAAGGTTTTGGTAATTTCACCTTGAAGCCACGATGCTAAATTTATGCTTTAAATTAACAGGTTCTCCATGATCCTCTGCAGGTAGATCCCTTGCAGCTAGCGGAATAACACAAAATAACAAGTAAGATACAAAATAACAAGTAAGGTACTTCTTCGGAGTTAGTTGTTTATGAAGTTTGCCAAAATACATAAAGATAGTATGATACATACCAGGTCTGTCAGGTCGGAGACTCAAGCTACTCAATCCCTTCTTGCAGACTCAAGCGACTCAAGCGTGTAGAGAACAGAGCACATCCAAAGACTGCAATTGTAATCTTGCAGACTCTTCTGAGCACATCCAAAGACTACAATTCTAATCTTGCAGACTCTTCTGAGCACGTCCAAACACTGCAATTCTAATCTTGCAGACTAGAGTCTGGGCAGGCGGCGACTATCTTTTACCATACCATACCAGAGTTGCATGCACACACATAAGATAGAGGGCGGTGGAATGAAGACATCTAGACAGATAGAGGGAGGTGGAATGAAGACATGTAGACATCTGTAAACAATCCTGTCAGTGAACGATGACAAGTATAAGGGTGCTGCGTTTATGCAAGTTCCACATGCGAATTTTGAAACTTAGGATAAATTAAGTTGCCCACATTAAACTAACCTCGGGGCAAGTGATGCGGGCAATAAGAGGGTAAATAGAAAACTTTGGCTAAAATTTTTTTGCAAAGAAACTTCCTAGCGTAAACTTTGGTTAAAGAGTAAATAACCTGTACAAATTTGTGGTCAACGCATCAATTAATAGCCAGTCAACTGCGTATCGAACGCTAATAGTCCCAGACAAGGACTAACAAGGCTTTAGGGCAAAGGTATTCAACAATAAACTATAGGGTAGGAACCCATGAGAATTCCAGAACCAATATATTGGTATGAAGCTATAGACTTATAAGCAGTGAACTGTAAATGTTAGTTACAGATACCAAAACTACATCGAAGCACTAGATGAGTAATTTCATTGCAATACTTATATGATAAACAATAAATGAATAAATAAATAAATAAGTTATCGTGGGAGAACCCCAATTTATTACAATAAGCTAATTTGTACTCCTACAGGACAAGACTTTCCACAACAATTAAGATTGTAACTATCGCAAATGGAAGAGACATTTTGCATCTGTCGCAAAATAAAATAACAGAAACACATTCAAATGATGTCCATTCATTGTGGAAAATGGAACAATATTTTTTTTTATAAACTATTATAACAAGAGTAGGTAAGCAGTAATTCAACTGTAAATATGTACATTAAAAGAATTGTGGCGAGATGTGCAGACAATATAGATTAAAATAAATCTAGTAGTCTGGGAAAAAAAATATGAGAGACGAACCTTAGGGTTGGAAGACTTGACATGAAGACCGAAGAGAATAAGACGGTGGTAGATCTGAATAACTCTTAACAGGAGTATTGGCCGAGGACCTTACTAAGCGATTACCAAAAAGAACATATATAAACCCTATAACCCAACAAGCTAAAAACATACATATCTAAACCCTAGACAGAGGAAAACAATTATAAAACCCAAGATACAAAGTCTTCGACACCTGTAAATTGTAAGGGGTAAGGTTTGTTAGATAAGGAACCTCTAGTATTAAGCATTGAAATCTACGTGAATCGCTGAAGGCCGAAAGCTAGTGGACCTCACCTATAGCAAGTAAACAAGCAACAAAGGGAAAGGTTAGAACCAACACATAAATTAATCGATTTGGAAGAGAATGGACTCTTAAACAATTATTGGAAGAGGATTTTCCCCGAGGCGGTGGTTACCTCCCTCAAGTGCTCCCGACGACATCCCTATCAACCCAAACCATTAGATTTGCTTTTGGAGAAATAAACATTAAAAATGAACAAAAATAACAAAAAGAATATTTTAATTTAACTATTACAGAAATGAATCCTCGGTCGGGTTTGAAAACCAGTGCAGACTGGTAATCTCTGTGAGGAGTTTTGGAAAACAAGCAATGGTTTTGTCCATCCCAAAACCTTGGTAATAAACTCAAACAACGAATAAACATAGAAGATGATAAGAAAAACATTACTGGAAATAAAAAGAAAAACAAGGAAACCCTGCATGCTGAAAGGAAGCTCTGTGACCAAATTGTTCACAATTACGCGTCTGCAGGGGTGAGCGACATTCAAAAGATCGATCTAGGAGCCAGCAATATTGGATTCCTTCAAAAGTTGCAGAGTAATTTGAATATTTGGGAATATGCCATCGACTTAAGTTCAGAGTAAGGGTATCCTTAAGTCGATTGCAGATTTCTCAAATATTCAAAAACTCATATTCTTCAAATTCCCAAATATTCAGAAAATCTGCAATCGCTTTAAGCTCAAGGTAAAACGAAGTAAATAAGCTATGTGCGACGCTGGAGTGAGACAGTGGTTACCCTTTAACCAGCTCCTCAGATTAACCCCAACAATCATGGATCATAGATCCTATCTTACATTTTTCCCATGTTGTCAAAGTCACAAGGCGATAAGGAACCAGACTCGTTCTCGAGGGTTCAGGAGTCCCTCGCAACATTATGGGTACAATTTATGTTATATATTAACTATATACGATATATATGGTTTTCAGTTGACAACATTAACCTAAGATTCATATTAATAATGATGTGTAAAATAGTTAGAATATATAATTTGTTTTCAGACATTAACCACCACCATTATTATTATATACAAATAATAATAATTACGAAAACCATATTTAATGTCAATGGATAAAGTGTAAAGACAGAAAGAATAAAAATAAAATTTTGGAATATGTCATATTTTTTTTGAGAGGAAGTGTAAGTTATTATTTTTTTAAAATAAAAATTATGCTTTAAATAAAAAATAATATCAGCTATAATAAAAAAAATAAAAAATGTATAAGTAAGATGTTTAAATTTAATACTTCTAAAAAAATATTTTAACCAGAGATTAAAATAAATTATTTGAAGATTTATGTTAACTAATTTATGTCCATATCTATGTCATATATATTTATATATAAAATATAGAAAACAAATTGTTAAAATAAAACATGGTAATGTCAAGTATAAAAAGATTTGAAGATTTATATTAATTAATTTATGTCACTATCTACTTCATATATATCTATATATATAAAACAAATTGTTAAAATAAAACATGTTAATGTAGTATATAAAAAAATATTCAATGTAGATTATCAATAAAATATTTTAATAAGAATTAATATTGACACATTAAAATATATTAATAGTAAGAAACCATTTTAATTTGTATAATGAAAGGTCTTGATGTACATGTGATATAAAATATTTTAATGTAAGTTACATTTATATTATACATCATTTAAAAAAAATGTGTATATCATGAAAAAAATAAATTTTTTATGTATAAATGTTATTTGGTCTTATATGTTTTATTTAGCATTAAAAAATATAATTTAAACAATGAAAAATAACATATTGTATTTTGCACTTTGAATAAGCTTGCACATAAAGAATTAATTTGATCTTTTTAAAGTCATATTCAATCAGTACTTAAAATAAATCTATATATATTTATATTTCAATTTTTAATATTTAATAATAAATTCATATAATATTGATAAATTTATTAGTTAAATTATATTTCAATTTTAAAATAAATAATAATAAATTCATATAAATTTGATAAATTATTAGTTAATTATATTTCAATTTTTAATATTTAATAATAATTCATATAAAAATTTGATAAATTATAGTTAAGTTAAAAATCAACATAATTTTAAATTATATATAAAATATATACTAAAATATTAACAATATAATTTTTTTTTTAATTTATACAGTATATTTTTAATTTTTTTTTAAACTTAAAAATTAATCTTGTAAGTTAGTTATTATTTAAAATATTTGATTAAAATAAATTTATATTAATATTTTATTGTTTAATTTAATTTAAATGAAATTTATAATTCCCTTCATCTTAATTTAGAGTGATAATATTTAAAAAATATTCATTAAATTTTATTTTTTTTTTTAGCCATAATAATATATATCTAATTATATGTATATAAATTGAAATTATTCATATGGTAAACCTAAAGTGAAATATGTAATATAGTAAGATATCATTTACCTTCAATATAGAGTTGTTGATATGTATTTTAACATTTAATGTAGATTTGAGGATTGAGATTTTATATATATTAAATTAAAGTTTTTCATTTAAATACAAAAATGACATTGTAAATTATATTTTAATTTCTCAATATCACTTTTACTAAATTTGTTTGTCAATATTAACAGAAAAAGATTTACACTCAAGAGGTACTTTACTATCCATAAACAAAAGGGATATAAACCCAAAACATCAACAAATTCATAAAGGAGTTATTAGGCATCAAAAGATGTTACTAGAGTTGGATTGTTAAGTCCTGAACTAGGTGACAACAGAGGCCAGAACTTAAAGTGAACATTTTTTTATGTGGGCTAATCTATTTTTCAAATGGTAACTTTTCTCAAAGACACCGGTGTTCTTTTTGTAGGCATGGCAATTTATCTAGCATGTGCCACTGATTTCTTTGGAGGTTATTTATGAAGGAAACGACTGTAGTTTAGTTATCTCATCATGTCTATTCCTACAAAGCTGTTCGATTTTTTTTTTTGATATTTTTGAGTTGAATACCAAGTTTTTCGTTTCCCAGATTAGATTCATGAAGGCTAGATGGATTGGGATCTACATCCTCACCTTGGTCAAAAGCCTCCTGATAATGTCAATGATTTCCCTCTCTCGCCGGCCCCCTTCTCACTCCGTCACCAACCCCCTTCTCACTCTGCCTTATTGACATGACATTATATCTTCTCCAAAATGCAATAAACTCTGAACATTAAAAAACTACATGCAAGTGGAAAGGGAAGAACCATCCACATAGACCACAATCTTAAACTACATAAATAGTGCATACCTGCATACCTTGTCAAACATGCCAATGGAGTAGGAAAAGGTACCGTAGGGAGAGGGACGATTGAGAACTCTCAAAGCACAGGAAATGAAATACAAAACTCTCCCGAAGGTAAACGAGATAAAGAAGGTGGTTTAAAAAAACACCAGCCTGTATCTTCCTTCTTAGGACGCACCTCCCGAACAAAAAAAATATCTCTAAGATCCAAAAGCTTCATATTATACATTGTGCTCCATAACCTTGAGTAACATAAGCATCAATGCTACCAGAGGACGGCCATAAATCCCAATAAAGCATCTGGATGCATAGAGAATTGGAAATTGAGACCAAGCCAAACAACAATACCACATTACCTTACGCCTATGTTGAGACTCAAGAGGAGGAATCTGTTTACAGTCCAGTAAGAAAAGGAAAACCTCCAAGTTTATCTATCCTAAGTCTATGTAGAGTCGAGGATACAAAGAAATCCAAATACCAAGATCCCAGATGATATGTGCTAGAGGCCAAGACAAACCTTTTGTGAAAAGTCGATTCCCATCACACTCTCCATCCCCTAGATTCCTTACCAAACCCCGTTGGTGCTAACAAACCACAATATAAGAAGAAGCCATCATAGGTTTCCATCCCTAGATTCCTTACCAAACCCTGTTAATGCTAACAAACCACAATATAGGAAGAAGCCATAATAGGTTGCGAAGGCGTTGGGCCAATGTCCCAAATGCCAATAGATATAGATACATTGAACCCCTCATTGTAGCATTACCTCAGACCAAAACCAGAATAGAAATTCAACTTTCCTGCACATTAAGTTGATTTTTGTTCACATGCTCTCATACATGGTTGAGGTGTGCCTGGCCACCCCTGCGTTAATTATCATTGGAGTCAGTGGGGGTGGCGGACGCTTTCCATGATGCTTTCTTGCCACTGCTCGTTTATTTATTTTTATTAGAAATAACAAAATAAATTTATTTATGAATATAAATAAAATATTTTTTGAATATCAAATATATAATATAAAAAGCTAATTGCAAAAAAAAATATTATAATTAAATATTTCAATAGTATATAATTAACAAGATTAAAATTCATAATTTCATGATCAACAGACAGTTTGATATATATATATTATAGCATTTTAGAATAAAACATTTTAGTTACTCAATATAAAAGAGGTATATAATTTCATTAATATTAACTATAAATTTATTATGCAATTAGAAAATTAAAATCCCAACAACTACTACTATGATAATAATAATAATAAAACTTTTTACCATTATATTGTTTACGCAACCAAACATAAAATCCGTAACCAATTTCACGTTCTTTCTTCATCTAATGGAGTACATTGAATTACAAGGTGCTGAAATGGGAATTTTCAATGACAGCCAGTAATCTGAATACAATTTCGTTCCATTTCCTGTTTCAATACCCCACGAAACCAATTTTACATATGCCTATCTGGAAGAGCATCCAGTGAAACTAAGGGTGCTGCGCCGGAAGATCAAAGTATGAGATATGATATTAAAAATCATTTGCAACAACTACACATTCTCATTCTTTAAACTAAAGAGAAATTGGAGAATCTATCATTGAATCCTGACATTCAAGAGCCTTAATACAACATGATGAAAACCGGCCGATTTATAGAAAGAGAAATTGGAGAATTCTGGCATCTAAGAACCGATGGGAACCGGCCAAATTTATAAGCAACATAATACAAAATGAACAGAGCCGGCAAACTTTTGAAACGACGTAAATAACTGAAGGCTAAATGTCTCTGCTTCATTAACAATTAAATTATCTAAATTCAAGGCCAAGAAACATTGTTGGATTCGAAGGCTGACGCAAAAATTCTGCAGAAAAATGTGAAGCGTCTGAAGGGCAATGCGACGCGCCTTATTAATCTTCGCTTTGGATTGCAGATTGTTATTTTCATATCCCAATGGAACATCACCGACCATCCGCTGCTATTTGCTCCCACACTATAAATGCTAGGGACTTCTGGCCTCCAGATCGGATTCGGTTCACACCATTCCGGAGCACCTGGCCCTTCCTTCAGTTTCCACATTCGAGTCCAGAGACAAGAATTACTATAAACTATTAACACCACTCGCCCGTCACTTCCACCTAGATCCAACCGTCTTGGCAGTGAATCACATTGGCAAAACTGAGGCAATCCAATTTCTGCCCAACGCCTCTCTGCAATACTGAATGCTATCATGCGACCGATGCCATGCCTAGAAGTAATCCAATAAACCTTTCCTTTAGAACAGATACCCTTTCCACTAGGGCAAATGCTCAGCGGGACTTTCATGGCAACCATAGTCCATGCGTTGGATTCTGAGTCATAAATCTGCATCACCATATTATTGTCAGCTCCTTGTCCCCATCTATTATTGTTTTCACCTAGCAGAACAGTGCATCGCCTCCTAGTTGCATCAAAATCCATCGCAATGAAGCTCCACCAGATGAGAGGGCTAGGATTAGGCAGACGTCTAGAGGACCCAGTAGCAATATTGCCTATGGAAAGACCCAATCTATCTCCCCTTCTATGAGAACAGTAGATATTCCTGCAGGCATCCACAATGACGACATCAGAAGGCAAAGGAGCTTTGTAAATGTTCATGTCTGAACTATCGCCTCCTAGGTATTCTATAACCCATGTTTCCGCAATACGTTCCCTGGTCCAGTCAAGCTGAACCAAAAATCCTGGGAAGGAGTGCACTGGAAAATTTGAATAAATTCTTTGCAGGGCATCGGAGGATAGCAATTCTTTCCATTCTCTCGAAAGAGTTCTCATTTTGGCAAGAAGACGCATGGGCAACATGTAAAAAATCTTCAGCAGCAAATCCTGTGGGAGGGCTTGCCAAATCTTCGCTTCCATGAGAATGTCTGTCCCTGACTCCCACTGTTCCGGAAGGGATCGCCATATCTCTGGCTCCATTCCCACGTCCGTGGTCTTTTCACTCTCTCATCGCAGAGATAGATCGAATCGTTTCTTTATTTTAATCTACATATGTTAAATTTTCATCTCAAAACTGTTGATAAACGGTAACAAGATTTGTGTCTTAACGGCTAGCACTTCGTAATGTGATGGATCACTCTAGTGTCTAGTGAGATGGTGAGGTAACCAGAGTGAGAAAGGGTAAACTACTGATTTAATTGTCTTGATAGGTGTCTCTATGGAATATTGGTAGGCGGGTGAATTGTTTTTTTGTTTTTTTCCTTAAAATTTGAATACTTTATTTATAACTATGAAATTAAAGATAATTTTAAAATGTTTATACTGATGTTGATTATTTGTTAATATGGTTAAGAAATAATAAATGATAGTGATTTTTTGTTAATATGGTTATGTTAGTTTTAATTATATTATTAATTTTTTTGGTAGGTAAACACCCATGGGGATTTTTCTAATTTTTTAAAATTTATGATTGTTTATAAATTTTTTATCTTACAATAAGAAAAATTTCATAAACTAATTTGATATTTAAATTTCATAAACTAATTTGATATTTAGATTAAAATTTTTATATTAATTTAACCCTTTAACTTTTCTATTCCATAAAATCTTAAATCTTAGTCTTTATACCTTTTCATCTAATTTGGTATTTAGATTAAAAATCATAAATTAATATAACCCTTTAACTTTTCTATTCCATAAAATCTTAAATTGTCACAACCCAAACACGTTAACACCAAATAAATTTTTTTTTTTACACATATCAATTATATATCACATATCATTATGTGCACGTGGTAACTTATCTCCGCGCATTGTAATGTTTTGGTGACTTAAGCCTTAATATATGGAATGCGTTAATTGTTATAAGGTTCCGCTCTGAAGTTGGCGGGATATCCATGCCACTTGGCGTTCCCGTTGCCACCTGTCTTCCACATTTAATCCGGAGGACGATCCCTCTGCAGTCCGGACGAGTATGGTTGGACTCCTCGGGATTTCCTTTGATACACTCTCTGTTGAACTGAATGTGGTAGCTGAGGCAGTAAATGCTGCAGCACATCCCGCCACAACCTCGGGATCATGCCTGCAACGAACGTTCCAGATCTGCTTCCTGAAGATCTACGGTGGTCATTTAATTAAGTTGATTGAAAAGGTTCACTTAGGGTTTGGGGTTACCATTTGCGTAGTCGGATCTGCAAACCGTGATCTGCTGAGAGCGGTTCTCACCGCTTCTGGTCGGGCATATTTAGATTGCTCCGAGCTCTGCTGAGAACATTCTGCTACCTACGCTGGGCGACCCGCTTGGACGATGATGATACCAGTACTTCTCGGCATTTTAATGGTATATCCTTCCTGTGGTCGTTGATTATTTACCCTGACTGCAATTACCTTTTTCATGTCGCTTATCATATTAAAATTGTGACGCATTGGGTTTTTGTTGCAGGACACCGGGCATGGAGTTTGGCGATGACAGGGGTTTACCGGATTTCACTCCACCTCCAATGCCGGGTAAGTTTATCCTAGCCACGGTCTTCACAATGTTTAGTTCCAGTTTGATGGTCTGAACCTCGTTTCTTTTACTGCCAGGAGTCCTTTCTGCGTTCTATGGTTGTTCGAACTGTGAAGCTCTTCGACGACATTTAAGTTATTGGGTTTTCATTGTAGTTGTGAAACCTTGAATTTCTTTTCTGTAATTTATACGTTCTTCTCGAGCCTACTCGAGCGAGTATGATAGGGTTTGTCTTTGGTTTAAATAGTCTGTAGCACTATACATGTACTAGAACCCTTGGGTTCGATGTATTGTTTAATTTGGCACCATACAGTGATGCATTCAGTGATTTATCTAGTCTCGGCTCTCCTGCATGACATTATCAAATGTTTCAGGTTTTAAGCGGTCCGATATTACTTCTTGGTTAATTTATATGGCTATATTGTTATCTTATGAGGGTTTCTCTGTGTTTTGCATCCGCGGCCCTGTATTACAGAAATGTTCCTATTTATTTCCGTGGAGATTGGTTCTGAATAATATAGTCTGAATATGAATGCCGCTTGTATTTACAGTTGAATATCCGCCTAGATATCAGGTTGTGTTCTTTTACTAGTCATACTGTAAAGTTCTTACGCCGGGTTATGCATATTTCTTTTTGATGCTTTCTTTACCCTAAGAGAACTATTCGCGGCTTACAGTTTATATTGGCATATTTTTTCCTCTAATGGTACACAGGGTTCCATTAATGTTTTAGCTGCAAATATTGCCCTGAGACTCTCTGTTGATATATGTATATATGTTACAGGTCGTTTTTTCCTCTTTCTTAAGTGTATTATGCCAGACGATTCCGTCTCGGTCACCTTGGGGTTTCCTGTTAATTCATTCTTTTCTTTTGTTTCTGAATCAAGTTTGACTTAGTTACCTGTATTTCATAATAGGAGCGCTGGGCGCGCTAAAGCCAGTAAGCTCCTCGGCCTTAAGGCTTGCAATTCTGTTCTTAAGGTTGCTATAATTGTATATATATTAGTCTGTAAATTGTGAAGGAACCCAGTTCCTATTTTAACCAGCTTTCTGCTGTTCGCGTAATAATAGTGTTTTATCTCTCACTTAGCCATGTTTTGCATTTGTCATATGTAGTATTGTTCCTACAGGTATATTCTTTAATATAATGCTGGTTATTCTCATATATCTTTGAGTTTGTCCGACAATGGTTCGGACTGAGGATTATTCTAACAGGTTTATCCAACAGACTAGATAATCGACTTACTCAGTCTCATTATGTATATATACGTTCTATTTCGTTTTCCTTTTTACTGCTAGCATCAGTCATATAGATTTATAACTAATTGCATGTACAGTTAATCATAACCTACATCAATGTACCATGAAATCTCATTCACAGTTATTAATATCCTGCACAGATAGTTAATAATAATCTTCACGGTTCTACTATGAGCTTGCATTTACAGCTAATAATACCCTGTACAATTTACTACGAAATCTCAGTTACAGTTAATGATGCTCCTCACAGATTTACTATGAAATCCTAATTACAATTAATATTAACCCTGACAGGTTTTAAATGAAAAGGATTTACTCATTAAATACTGTAGTTATAATGTACTTACCTGTACTAATCTTGCTTTAGTTTCTGATACCCTCCAACCTGGAGAAACTCATTAAAGCTTGTTATCCTCCCAACCACGAGATCAGTCACTCAGACCTGATTCTCTCCCCCAAGCTCACTTGCAGGCCACTGCCTTTAGCAAGGTGATGCATGCTAATAGCGATGCAAAGTAATGCACAGCAGTGCTAGTACCATCTGGTCCTCACTAGACATAGTACTCCTTTCTTTAGTTCTGCTCCCTCTACTTTCCCCTGTCTGTTCCTTAACAGCCCAGGTCCCTTTTCTTTTCTCCAATGCTATGGAAAGAAAAAGTAGTTAGGGCTGCCCCTTGTTAACTGGCAACCGTTTCTTTTAATTAGACAAGCAGAAGTAAATAACTTCTCACAAAAGGTTATTTACTATATTATTTAATCCATCATTTGAACTAATAACATTTCCATAAAAACATAAGGTAATAGTTCCAGTTTTCACATTTACCTAGCATAGTAATTTAGAAAATTATTCATATAACTGTTTGGTCATTATAGTTTTGAGGATGAATCATATTCGATGGTTTTACAAAAGTCAAACGCAAATAATAAATATGTATTAATCCAAAATAATCACAAACAATATGAACAGCGAGAAGTCTCAAATAAAAGAATATAAATAATATATTAATTTAGCACATTATGATCTTAAGCTAGCTATATCTATATATATAGATATATGTTCAATACAAATGTTGTCCATTAATAACGTGTAACACAATTTACATGCTGACTATGATTGATCATGATGACTGAGTCAATCATGTTATATATATATATATACACATATATATATATAATATTATATATAATATATATATATATATATATACTATACATATATTATATATATATATATATATAGTATATATATATATATATATATATATATATATATATATATATAATAATATATATATATATTAATATATATAGTAATATAGTCCAATGATTGACTCAATCAAATCATGATCAATCATAGTCAGCATGTAAATGTGTTTAGCACGTTATTATAATGGACAACCATTTTGTTGAAACATACCTATAGTTAACCAAGCCAATCATGCCCAAGATGTTAATAGTCCAACCACAGTAACACATATTCAACTATAGCCAACTATAAGGTTGAAGTTAATCAACTTTAGTCAACCATGATAAAAAATTTAAAAGGTTTAGTAATAATAGAGATAATAATAATAATAATAATTTTATAATTTTTTTCAATAGTATAACCATATTCAACGATGATTGAACTGGTTCAACTATGTCTATCCATGGTCACCATGGCCTCCCATGGTTAACATGGTTAACCATAGTGTATAGTTAAACATTGACAACCATGACTAGCAATGTTCACCTATAGTCACCACAATTTACCATAGAGAACCAAGTCTAAAAATTGACATCACAATGTGACAAACACTATTGGCCATATAAAACAATGTACAAAAATTAGCATTGCAATATCACAAAGGAATATCAACATCACAAAGTATGAAACAAGAATGTGTCAATCTTTATGTAAATAGATGTAGTTAAAAAGGTCATGAACTCAAGATATAAATTCTATGGACAATCTTACGAGTAAATTTTTTATAATGGGCTTCTTTTTAAAATTTCCCTTCTCATGACATTTGATTTTTATTTTTAGCCATCTTTAAATATCAAGTATTATATATTTTTGTTAACTTTTTGTTGTGAATGTAAAAAAAAAATTGTTACTATAAGTTTTGTGTTTTATGTTAGTATTTCTTTTAGTTATGACTTGATCATAAAATAAGCTTCAACCAAGTAATATCATAAATGTATATGTTTAATATTACTTTAAAAGAAACATATTTAGCCATGTTTATTCCCAATTCTACATTTGCCAATGATTTGGTGCAATTATGTATAGCATTATTTACATAATTTCAAATATTTTACAAATTATGCTAAACCATTCTTCTAGAGCTTTCAAGTAGCTTGGTCAAACCAATCAACTATAATATTTTGAAGAAGAACAATCAATATTAGCTTTCAATTTGATGAGTTGGACTTAAGGAGGAATTTATAAATAATAAAACAAGTTTGAAGCAATTTTAAATATGAATTTGGGAGGACTCTAACATTTCAAGCAATAATAATATGTAGCCATTGATTTTGAAGAAATTCTTAATCTGTTGACGAGGAAAAAAATATAGATTTCCCGCAGACATGGTGACACCTAAAAGACACAAATCTAGTTGTATTTAAATTCAAGTGTGAATGTATTGGAATAATCATAGCCTTGGTAACCACACATTTCAAATTTCAATATCCAACCATAAAATGGTTTTTTTTAATCAAACCAATAAATAGACCCATTTTATAAAAATTGAGACCTATCACCGTTGTTCCAACACTAAAGAAACTACATAAAACTCTCAAAATCAAACAAAAAAAAACTATTTCACCTACATAAACAAGCATAGACATTGTTTTATATTGAATACAAATGGCCCATGGGTGTAGACATGTTGTGTGAGTCTCAACCTTTAAGCTTCAAGCATCAAGCTTCAATATTCACACTTTATTTTGAAGTGCGTGTAATGTAGGATCACATGGTCTAAATAAATACAAAAACAATATTTTTCTAATAAATCCAAAAATACACTATGGATGAATCTATGCTTATCTTGAAGTCTGATGTTAAATTCCTAGTATTGTTGGTGTTCTATAATGCAATATTTATCTTGGAGTCTCAACAAATAGAATCACTAAATTTTTTGTGTTCTATAAATTTATTTGAAATTATTTATATATGAATATATGTTTTTGAATGAGGTAATATTTTAAGTCACTCATCAAATTGACAACTTGAAAATCTAAGTAATTATGATTACTGATGTGCAAATTTGAAAATGGTCAATATTTGACAATTAAATAAAAGAAAACATGGGTAAATACCCATCAAATTTAACCATTGCATGAACTTACATCAAGGAAAGAAAACAATTTCCAATTTAGAACAAAAGAAAAAGACAAAGATTAAATGCATAACCATGCAATGTTTATGAAACAAGATCTTAAAATGTGGAAAGCCCAATAATCATGGATATTAATAATATATTATTCTACACATTAATTTACCCATTAATATACACATTAACACATTGATAACATATTAAATATACATTAAGGAATGTCGCCTATTGTTGGATATGGTTAACATTGTAAATCATAGTCAACATGAGCATCAATGTCAACCGTAGTCAACATCGGCACCAACTTAACAAACAAAAACATTGTTCTCTACATGACCATAAGCAAACAATATTGTGATGTGATGAACAATGAACCATAGTCAACTAGGTTAACCTAGGTTTACTAGATCTACTATACATTGATAACATATTGGCTATATACATTAATTTGTAAATTACCACATGTAACCTATGATCGACCACCTATGATTGATTATGTTGACTATGGTTAACATTGTCAGCGATAGCTAAGATGAGCATCAAAGTAAATCGTAGTCAACACAGGTGCCATGGCAAACCATAGTCACTATGAGCATTAATTTTAATATTGTTCCCAACATCAAAAACAATAAACAATGTTGCAATGTGATGAACAATAAACAAGTTTTCAATGTGACAAACAAAAAAAAATATGTAATGTGATAAAAAACAAACAACATCGCAATTGGACAAAATAATGACCCCAAAATGTGATGAACAAGAAACAACATTTTGATTTGAGAAACAAGAAATGACATCGCTACGTAATGAATAACAAACAATGTCATAATATGAATATCACATTAATAAATTATAATTGACCATAGTCAACTAGGTTGACCTAGTCCTACTAGATTAACCATGTTCTACTAGGTTGAATTAAGTTGACCTAATTTGACATAGGTTTAGTAGCTTTACCTTGGTGATCAAGTGCTCAAAATTAGGCTCAAAAAATCAAAGTGTTAGAATCTTGATAAAATTAGCTTCAGATTGAAGCGATCGTCATTTTGATTCCAACAGTGTGAATGACAATTGAATCTGAGCTCATATGAAGAAGTTAGAGCAAGTCAAAGTTTAGGTTTGACTTGGACATATGGATGGAAAAGATGATGTGGCAAGGCCCTCCAGCGAATGGGAGGGGCCAAGTGGCAGGTCTGCATTGGCCCCCGCATATCGCAAATCACATGTCACAGATAAATTGTTAAAAATTGGCCCTAGAACAACTAGCATTGTGATGCAATAAATTGTAATTGCACTTCGCAAAAGACAAGTGGCAAGGTGTTAAAGGATCGACCCTGGAGTTGCGATGTGATGGATCAGCTGGGGATGCGATGTGATGGATCACAGATCCAATCGCACTTCACAAAAAGCAGACTCCCACATTATATTACCTGCTAATTCTCCGCCGATTGTGAAATGTGATAAGTTCCCAGATGCGATGCAACTATAGGTTCTGGTTAATTGTTCCGTTAGGTCCGCCAGGTCCCATTCACACATCACCCTGCTACGATCACAGAACATATGGTTGTTGATCTTCTCGTTGATTGCCATTTATGATAAAATAATTGACCAACAAATTATGGCCCACTACGCATCAAAATTTCCATCCAGTTAGCGCATTTTTGGGACTAATTTGTAAGGTCATGCTGGGAATGGGGCAATTTGTGGAGTGAATATTGGGAGAACTATGAAAAAGCCATAATTGCTTTAGTTTTCCACCAAATTGGATGCAAAAGGAGGCTAGATCACCATTTTTAGATATTCCGGATTGATTAGAGCAGGTTTTAGAAGCATTTGAGCATTGTAACACAAATGCTTACACTTTGGAGGATAATAGCGAGGCCCAAGCCATTGGAAGTTGGACCAAGGAGACGTAGCCCATGAGGGGTGAAGTCCTTTATAATGTGTTTGTAGTAATTTTTTTTTGATGATGTTGTGTACATGTTTATGTTATTGTTGAGTTTCTTATTTATGTTAAATTTCTCATAAAATTAACATAAAAAACACTTCATTTCACTTCCAAATTTTAATGAACTTTTAAACATAATGAAAGCATTTTGTTTCTAATGTGAGGAGGATCTTAGCACAACAACCTAATATTCTAAAACAAATCAATTTGGTATCAGAGCACTAGGTTTGCTTTGTGAAAGAAGGATTTGGTTTTCTGCAAGTTTATGTCATGCTTACAAGGTTAAAACTAAAAAGAGTTGAAGGAAAGTTTGTTGGAAGCCCTAAAGATGGGTTAAAGGGAAGGAGAGAAAGGTTTCCACAATCTCCAACACCAGTTTAGTGTCAAGTTGCAGTTGAGACTCCAGAGATCATGTCTCATGAAAGAGAAACTAAAAACATGACAGAAGATGAGCAGACTCTCATAAAAGATTTCTTTGATATGATGGAGATGGTGAAGGTCCTCTATGAAGAGAGGAATACCAGGTTGCAAGGGGAAGGCTTCAAAACTCCTAGAGGAGAAGGCCCTTCAGGAGGAGGTAATGGAAATGGAGACAAACAACCACCCTCTCTACCATCTACTTCATATTCTTCCTCAGAAGAATATTCACCCTCTTCCACTAACACAAAAATTTCTCATACTCAGCATCCTACTTCCAAAGGATCTCGTAAATCTCCTTTTTAAAGCTTGATCTTAAATTTGAGTTTCCCATGTATAATAGTGAAGTGAATACATAGAAGCTTGGTAATTAGATTCATTTATTGGAGGTCTATTATAGGATTCAAAACCTTCAAGAGGATGACATAAAGATTCAGTTAGCTTCCTTGAGAATGGAGGGTGCAACACTAGTATGGTGGGAATCAAAGATTCAAGAGGAGATTTAAAAACATGGTAAGATCTCAATTTCTTGGATTGATTTCATTGCTACAATTAAAAGACAATTCTACCCTCTAGCTTATATGAAGAAAGCCATCATGATTTGGAAAAAATTTAGATAACTTAAAGGTCAAAATGTGCAATATTACACCCAAGAAATCAGAAAAAGGTCTTTGATGTTAGGTGCAGATTTACAATCACAGGACACATTGCTGAAGTACATAGGGGGTTTACACAATTACCTTAGGCATACTATCTTAATTTTTAATCCCAAAAATCTAGACGATGTGTGTTGGCAAGCCACTCATCTTGAGGAAAGAGGGAAAAACACTCTAGAAGAAGGTAGTAAAAAGTCATATAAGAGTAAAGAAAAGGAAAAGGATTTCAAAGGGAAGGAAAATAAACATGCATCTATCAAAAAATAAGGAGAGAAAGCTACACGCAAACATTGTTCCAGACAGGGTCACGATGAAGCTCATTGTTAGAAGCTTCTCTCCTACCTTCGAATCAATCTCTCTCTCCCACCTTCAACTTATGCAGTCATCGTTTCTAGAGCATTGGCTTCAATTGATCAGTTGTAATCCTCATCATGGTATAGTTCTAAGTTTTTGTCTTGTAATTTTTAGCATTAAATTGTATTTAATTTTTATTATTAATGTTTTTAATAAATTTTAACAATAATGTAATCCTCATCATGGTGTAGTTCTAAGTTTTTGTCTTGTAATTTTTGGTATTAAATTGTATTTAATTTT
>APFE030133769.1:22776-49732 GCA_000404065.3 Pinus taeda
GGGTAGGGCGTAATAGTCAGGGTTACTGCAGAAACCTGCAGCGGCAGGTTCCCTGCCCTGCGCTCACCAGATCTGACAGGGGGTACGCAGACGAGTCAGGCACGGGGCCTGGGAAAACAGCTTCAATGGCTACCCCCCCTGGGCGGAAGGGGACGTGCCAACATCTAGAGAAAGCCAACAAGGACCCGAGGTAAAGCTCAATGAAGAATAGGGAAACGACGATAAATCCATAGAAGAAACGAAGAAGACAAGGGGCGATCAAGTTCCACACGAAAACCCAAAGGTTAGTTCATCTACTTGCAAGCCTGTTGCTGCTCACAGGCTAGAAGTTGAGTTACCTAGCCATCGTATTAATGCAAGAATACAGTATATGAGGGACCATGCCCTTATAGGTAAATTTATCGGATTTTGGCCAACAGAAAAGGCCCTGAGAAACTGGATCAACATCAAATGGCGTCCAAAAGGAGAAATAACCCTGCTGCTAGGGCCAAAAGGGTTTTTTACAGCTATCTTTAACTGCCTGGAAGACAGAAACAGAGTGTTCGACGGAGGTCCCTACTTTTTCAACTTCGCTGGGCTATTTCTCAGAGAATGGGTTGCCCGTTTCAATCCAGACAAGGAAGATCTTAGCTATGCACCAGTATGGATTCGCTTGTACTCGCTACCCTAGGAATACTGGGAGGAGGAATCACTAAAAACTATCGGTTCAGTATTATGAGACTTTGTCAAAGTTGCAGAAGAAACAAAGGCTGTAAGATATACCACTTATGCCTCCTATGCTAGGATTTGCGTATACATGGATCTGAAGCAACCTTTGCTAGACACGGTGCGGCTCTTTCATGAAGATCAAGACTAGATTCAGGTCATTGATTATGAGCATGTCCCTTTCCGTTGCAGGAAATGTCATGCCTTAGGCCATCTCTTCAGAGATTGTCCCTTGAATAACAAGCCCACAACCCAAAATATCCAAGCACAACAATCTCAGGACGGATTTACCAAAGTAACAAACAGAAGAAGAGGAAACAAAAAATCCATAGTCCCCCCTAAGACTACGCCAGAGGATCGATCCAAGCCCTCCACAAGCAATAGCTTCGAGGCCTTAGCAAATACAGAGTTACAACATGGGTCTACTTCGGAAAAAACATCAAACCCCTCTTCAAAGACAGTAGCACAGAAAAGGATTCTGGAGAGCGAAAAGAATACGACGGATTCAGAAACTTGGAATAACCCGGCAATGGAAATAGACAATACAATACCCAGCCTGGAAAAAGGGAAGGAGGCAGAAGAAAGAATTCAAGAACCGCATTTCATGGATGAGGATAGCGAACTAATAGATATCGGGGAGCTTGACATTTTGGGTCTTGAACAAGCTTGAAAATCAGGTAAATTTGACAAAATCACTGATACACAAGTAGACAACCTAGTAGAAGTCTTGAATAAATCTCAGAACAAATATTCTCTAGGGGTCCAAACAGGAAGTCAATGGGATGGCAAATTCTTCTCAAAAGACAGTAAAAAGAGAGGACGGAAAACGACTTTAGAAAGAACTATCAAGATTGGAGAGGTCTTGGTTGAGTCTGGCAGATATGCCAAACTAACCAAGTATTACAATACCAACCCCAAACCTTCCCAATGAAGCTGCTATCTTGGAACATCAGAGGGCTCAATGGCCCAAGGAAAGGAAAACTTCTAAAAAATTTGATCATGGAGGAAGAACAAACAATCCTATTCTTACAGGAGACCAAATGTAACTCGACACTTTTGGAAAAAACTGCAGCCAAGGCATGGCTAGGAGGGCAAGTCACGGCGGTAGATGCACAAGGAGCTTCAGGCGGACTGGAGATCCTATGGGATGCAGGTAAAATCCAATTACTGAACATCCATGCAAACAAAAATTTCATTCAAGCTATATTTCATCTTCTGGGCACGAATATATATGGCCACATTACAAACGTTTATTTTCCGCAAGAAACCCAGTAGAAAGCAGAAATTCTACATGCACTTTCGCACCTCAATGTAGACAGGTCATATCTGCTCTGGGTGTCTGGAGGAGATTTTAATATGATAGCATCACTAGAGGAGAAGCAAGGAGGGCGCTGTAGAATTAACAGAGATGGCTCACTTCTTAAAGATTTCATCAACGATAATTGGCTGATTGATATACCCACTTCCAACGGCCTATACACCTGGACCAACAAGAGAGTCACTCCAATGCAAATAGCATCTCGCTTGGATCGGTTTCTAATATCAGATAATGCAGTGCATATAGGGGGAGATTTCATAGCCAACATTATTCCTTTCTCCGGATCAGATCACTGGCCCATTGCATTGCATTGGCACAGACCTGGGACCAATATAAAAAGACCCTTTCGATTTGAAGCTTTCTGGCTCTCTCATCCAGAGTTCAAAGATTTCATACAGACAACATGGCAAAATTGTAATCCGACTGAGACCACAAAAATGGCAAGATTCCAAAAAAAATTGAAAATGCTCAAGGAGGAGATAAAACGATGGAACAAAAACACTTTTGGAAACATCTTCAAGGAGAAGGAACTCCTTATTCAAGAAATAAAAAAGGTTCAGCAAAGAATAATTTTGGAGGGACGGCCAGAAGAACTAGCACAAAAAGAACAGGAAGCGGAACACAAACTCCTAGAACGAGATCTGCAGGAGGAAGTTCTTTGGAGGCAGAAATCCAGAATCTGATGGCTGAAGGAAGGGGAGAAGAACACAAAGTTCTTTCATAAAACCACAGTACAAAGGCGAATGAGTAATCAAATTTCTCAAATCAATAATGCATAGGGAGTCAAAATTGAAACTCATGAAGGAATAGAACAAGAATTTCTACAGTACTTTAGGACAATGAACCAAGAGCCCCACATCAACAGAGCAGAGGCGATTGACAGAATCTTATGCCATATTCCTCGCTTAATAACAGAAGACCATAACACTCTTCTTCTCAAACCCATCAGCCTTCAGGAGGTAGAGACAACAGTGAACTTATTAAAGGCGGGAAAAGCTCCTGGTCCAGATGGTTTTACTTCAAATTTCTTTCAACATTTTTGGGAGCTGATCAAATGGGAATTATGGCAAGTAGCAGAAGAATCGCATACTATGAGATGGATGTATCCAGGACTAAATGCAAAATTCATCGCTTTAATTCCGAAATCTGAGGACTCTAACTCTCCGGACAAGTACCGACCTATTGCCTTATGCAACATCATTTACAAGATTGTCTCCAAGGTAGTGGCTCTTCGGCTGAAACCCATGCTCCCATTCATCATCTCTCCAGAACAATCCGGATATGTAGAGGGACGGAAAATAACGGACGAGATCATTCTCACCCATGAAATTATTCATTCGCTCAAGCAGACGAAAAAACCAGGTATGTTACTTAAAATTGACTTATCTAAAGCATTTGACAGCATTTGCTGGGAATACATGCAAAAAATTCTGAAAGCTTTTGGTTTTGCCGCTTCCTGGATTCGATGGATAAGTAGTCTCATTTCTTCCACGTTTTTTTCTATTCTCATAGATGGGATTCCTTCTTCCACCTTCCACCCATCTAGAGGAATCAGACAAGGGGATCCTTTGTCACCCTTTCTGTTTGTAATAATGGCGGAGGGATTAGGTCGTAGCATAAACTCGGCCATCCTGACCGGAAACCTCAAAGGCATCACGATCCAACAAGCCCCCACCATTTCTCACCAGCAATTTGTTGACGACAACATGTTATTTGGGCATTCCTCTGTTCAAGAAGCACATACTTTAAATTCTATACTTGCCAATTTTTCCAAAGCCTCTGGTGCCCTCATCAACAAAGTGAAATCCCAAATCTTTTTCTTCAATACCCCTCCGATTACTCAAAGAGAAATAGCCTGCATCCTAGGCTTCTCCGTAGCATCCCTGCCTTCCAAATACTTAGGAGCACCTTTAATTGCCTCTGCCCTTAAGCTTTCTTCATGGACCAACCTGTTAGAAAAGCTGGAGGCAAAACTATTCCTATGGACGCACCGTGCCTTAAATATGGCTAGCAGGATTGTGCTTATCAAAGCGGTTCTTCAATCCATGCCGCTATACTTATTCTCCATAATGGCAGCGTCGAAATGGGTGCTGAAAGCGATCAAACAGTTACAGCGCAACTTCCTTTGGGGAAGCTTAGGACCAAACAGAAAATGGGCTCTGGTGAAATGGGAGAAGGCTTGTCTCCCAAAAATTGCAGGAGGCATTGGGCTCAGAGATCCGGAACACAACAACACAATCATGGGAGCAAAAATCTGGTGGAAATGGCTATCATACCCAAACACTCCCTTGGCACGATTATGGACAGCAAAATATGCCAACAACTTGCCTTTGGAGGAAAGCATAAGAATGACGGAAACAAGCAAGGGATCTACAATGTGGAATTCAACCATCAAGCACAGAGATTTAATTTAGAACCATAGATTTTGGGAGGTGAAGGAAGGCAGCACGACAAGATTCTGGATGGACTCATGGCAGCAACTCCCAAGCATAAAAAACCTCATCCAAGGAATACCGGATCAAGAAATAAATCAATTGGATAAGGTTAGTAAATTCTGGAGACCCAACAATGACTTAGATCAAAGAGAATGGAAAGAAATATGCCACATCTTACCAGACAGCCCGGAGGCAATCCAGATCTCTCTTTCCGAAGAACTGAAAAAAAGGAAAATTCTCAAGGAAGCAGGTAAAGACAAGCTGCGGTGGGGATATGAAGAGAGGGGCACCTTTACAACTAACGAGGCTTACAAAATCATTCTAAAAGACCGACTCACCAAGGACAAATTATGGGAAAAAATATGGAATCCGCCAATATGGCCGAAAATTTCGACATTCCTCTGGCTCCTGTCGCACAACCGGATCCTCACTTGGGATAATCTTAGAAAAAGGAAATTTGCAGGCCCTTTAATCTGCCTTAATTGTAAAATGGATGAGGAATCGGCTGCACACCTCATGCAACTCTATCCTTTTGGAAGGCGACTTTGGGAGAAAGTAACTTTTCAATGTCGCAAAGAAGGGAGAGTGTTGGGGGACATAAATAATACGCTCCGCAATTGGCCCCAAAAGCCCTATCAAAGCGAGATTCTCAACATTTTATGGCAAATTACTCCGGGCATTCTGATGTTGAATATATGGAAAGAGTGGAATAGGCGGATATTTAAGGATCAAGCACTGCAGATGGAGCAGGTATGGAAAATCATTCATAGCAATATCTAAGAAACCCTGTCTACTAAATGTTGGACCCAAGAGGATTTCCTTTCGTCACCACAGGAACAGGCCATATGGAATAACTGGCAAATCAAAATTCAAAGTCCTAATTCTACTCAAGGTAACTCCGCCATACATCAAGTCTCCCCATCCAGTTGGTCTCCTCCGCCCTTAAACACATTTCTTCTCAACTTTGATGGAGCGTCGAAAGGGAATCCGGGGAACACGGGTTATGGCGGCGCAATAAGAAATAATTAGGGCAACCCTCTCACAATTTTCTTTGGCTCAATTGGCTGGAACACTAATAATGCAGCATAACTGGAAGGACTATGGAGAGGACTTATAATTGCGCAAGCTCAAAGGTACACTCCTCTTATAGTGGAAGGGGATTCTCAAATTATCATAAATATGGTCTCAAAGATCCAACAGGGCAAGGATGTTAAGAAGGTGAGTAGCAGCTGGAGATTGGCCACTAGGCTCGAGCTACTCCAAAAGTGGCTCAGAAGCAATAAAGCCATATCCTTCAAACACATCAGGAGAGAAGGGAACAAATTGGCTGATTTCTTAGCTAATCTAGGAGTGAACAGGGGAAAGGAATTCTTCGAAGGATCGTTGCAGGGAACAGCTTCGGAGACAGAAATATCCACATTCCAAGATATCCTAACCAGTGATATGCAAACAAGGGAAGAAGCTCACCCGGATGCGGGTGTCCGAACTGCATTGAAGAGGTGTTAATATCTAGCCACGCGGAGAGGACAGCGGGCAACTGAACAGGTTGTAGGTAACAGGTTATATGCCGTCAAACATGAAAGGCATTCATTGCCATTTATTTCATCGTCCGCCCCAAGGCACGAGCTGTGGTGATAACAGGATGGAGTAGTGCGCCACCGGAAAATTCTCCCTGGTTCAGATCTGGTTGCAGTTTGAGAGTGTAAGGTCTGGTTTTAGGCGGAATGAGGAAGGTGGCTATGGTAAGCACGCGCCTTTCGCTGTAGCCTCGCTTAAACCTGTGTATGTTCCTGTGTATGTTAGTTCGGCCCCTCCAAATGTAGCAGTGGAAATTGAAAGAGAGACTCGCTTAGGGGAGAAGCGGCTCTGTGGTATTAACGAGCTCCTGGTTAACAAAACCAGCAATCTCAAAATTGTGGCTATTTGGGACTCCCTCCAGGCGATAACCAGTCTCCAAGTTGATTCAGGGCAACCACTGTCCTCAAGCTTTCGCGCCGCTGTCAAGAGAATTCACATGGATCCTCGTTTAAGGGCCACTCCTCGGCGTGGGCATCACCATGGGCAACGAGGAGGTGTTGGAGGGAGAGGCAGTCATAGCCCTCGTCGGGTTTTACCTCTCGCCTGTGCGTCGCCGCCTTCGAACAGATCCGATGATTCGGGGCAATCCATCAGCAATACAGTCCAATCTTCCAGGTTTCAATATCGTCGTCGAACAAACAAACCTTTCATTTCGGCTCTTGTAATAGTCATCTTCTCGGAAGAAGATGAGGAAGAGGTCAGTATGAAGGATCCCTCTGAGGAACAGTCGCCTTCTCCTTCGAACAACTCCTCGCCAAGCAGGTGGATGGAGGAAAGCTCCTATGCCCCTTCCTTGCAGAGCAAAATTGAGGAAGAGAGCACTTTCGCTCACACAGAGGAGCAGGCTGAGGTACTTCAGGAAATTGGGAGCATGCAGGACAAGAAAAGTTTGGATTTGGCTCAAGAACAGGCAAAGACTTCTTAGGAGAGGGTAGACACAAGGCAAACCTCTCCCCAGAATCAAAGCATGCACAAGAAGCTGGATAACTCCTATGCCACCCTGCTGTATCCCAAGTTGCCGCCGGGAATGAAGTTGGAAGACGTCTAGGACGGCGTGGAGATGACCTGGGAGCCCCTGGACGAGGACATCGGGAAAGGTTCCGAAAATATCAAGTAATATGCTCTATTTCGTATGGTTAGTTTTCCTACTCTATTTTGGTTGCTTGTCATCTTGCATGATTTCGCTGTTTCGGCTCTACTTGTTCGATTTTCTTGGCTCGGCGTTTGGCAGCTGGAGTATACTCCAGCAAACAGCGACACGTCTACAAATTTTCCTCTATCTCTTTTCTTATGTTTAGTTTCCAGGCAGATCTTATGCTATGTAACATTTTGCTCATGTCAACTCCACTCTGTGCTACAGCTTGTATAAGTTTCCTCATCATCAGTGGAACAGTCAATTTTGTTATAATTTTGAAAGAGAGTTGCACAGTCATCAGTGGCACTCTCAGAGGTTCAAACCTCTTGTATACATTTTTACATCTTTTTTAATATAAATTAGCTTAGTCTTTGCCCAAAAAAAAAAAAAAAAAAAAAAAAACTATCTTATATGTGTCATATAAACAAGGTTAAAATGTAGCAAGAATGTGCATTCTTATGGCTGATAGATAATAATCTACAAGGAATTTCATAACAACATTTCAATTATATATTTGTAGGGATAGAAATAAATACCATATAGTTTTTGTAAAAGGGCTTCTGACCCTCTTGATAATCACAAGTCTTGCACTGGTGATCAATAACTTTCCAATTAAATGTGTGTAAAATATTTCTTAGCGAGATTTTAATGAAACTAAATCTATAACATGACTGCTAGCTACTTATATTAGAAATGACAGGTGGCATGTAGTGAGCAACCATGCAATCCTAACCTACCTCCACTATTTACATTTCAACATTTACATGGAAGAACTATTTATTCATCATCTCATAACATGAGTGTCTTCATTGGAAGTGAAAACCAAATATACCTACCTCTTGCACATTGAAATATTATGCTTCACTATATCCATGGTTGAGTATTAATTAGAAACAAAATGTGAGTAGCATATCAACCTTGAATTATTCCTTTTATCTTCATGAGCATTAATCTCAACATCTCAATTTCCTCTGTTACTATTCAATATCATATTATTGGACACCTAATCCATGTTATACAGGAAAATGACCTCCTCATTAGCTGAGAGGAGGAAGACAATTTAACCGAAGGTATGACCAAGTTCATAATCCTATTTTCTAGGATAGTGCTCCCCAAGAACTAGCAAGATGAGTTATAATGCTCCCCATGCATGAGCCAGGGGCATTAGTCCCTAGGGTAACTCTTTGTTTTGCCTTAGGGGCAGCGTTAGTCAACTTTTTGTGAGGTTCTGGAGGTCAAAGGAGTGGGTTGTTTGAATAATATCCCACTTTTTACTCATATGTTAGACCGAAAAGCAGGAAACATCCATCTTCGACCTGTTTGAGGATATTTCTATTTCTAACAGAGTTTAATTGAAAGAGAAAGAGAAATAAATCAAGGAAACATCCTAGCTTTTACAAAAGGGAACTCATGAGAGAGTTGGCAAGGATCAACCTCTCATTCTATATATTGGAGGCTTGGGGAATTGTCAAAGAGGTCGGAAGGTTGAAGGATTGGCAACTTATTATTGAAACTTTGTATGAGACATAATGGTTTACCAAAAGGTTGAGAAGAGAGAGAGAGAAAGGGGCTGGATGATTAAGGGAAGCTTGATTCACCAGATGGTTGTAATCATCCTTTCCTATTAATAATATAGACCTGTAGTTGTGTTGTCTACTCTATGGTGTTTATATGGTGTTTATATTGATGCAATGCCATAGTTTATGAGTAGCTTAGATGCATGTTATTTGATATCATTATATATTATTGTTTTGGATATCAGAGTTTATACGTTCTAGTATTACTTCTTGTCTTGTTTATATGTAGGTGTTGATCTAGGAGCTAGTAGAGAGGTCTTTCGCTCCGCTACATTGGATTCTCCAGCAAAACTGCATCAAGATATAAGGTAATCTCTTCCCTCATGCTTTGAATATCATTCATTAATATGGATATGTGTATGTTTCATTTTGCTAGTTGTAGTTAATCTGATCTGTCTTCCAAGGATCCCAGGAAAATCCTTGAAGGTATTCTACCCACAACTACCTGTGCATTAAACCCTATAGTAGAATTGGCGACTCCACTAGGGACTATATTTAGTTCTTGGTTTTCTCCTACCAAGTTTCTGATCTCTCTTTCTTCTAGGCCCTCCTGTACTTCTTGGAAGGACTCTACAACACCCTCCTCATTATGCTCAACCTTTGTTCTGACCCTAAAAGACTTCTTTTTGAGTTTCTTCCTCGCTAATGCACCCCAATAGTGCAACCAAAGAGTTATAATGCTTCGCTAGCTTGGAGATAGAGCATTAGTGATCCAGATTTAAACAGGAACGAAATAAAATACAAAGATAACCATAAAGACAAATATGCAGCGGAAATAATACTTCATTTCATTACTGTAAAATATTGAAATATGCTTACAAACAGAAACGGTAATAAACTAGCTAGGGCGATGATAGCTTATATTTGAGAAGAAATGTGGCAGCTACATGCCTATGAACTGTGTTACAATGAGGCTCGAAGGCCTATTTATTGTTGAGAAACAATGGAAAACCCTTAACATTCCAAAATCTAACCCTAGAAGATGAAACGCCAAACTGTGGGCCCCGTTTGGGTAAATTGGTACATCAACTTCCCGGGTTCGTAACTTTGGCATACAATCTCCATTTGACGCGTACAATAGCTCATTAGAAATACCTATCTACGCCCATGTTGCCCCCATATTTCCCAAAAAACGTCGTTTAGGGCCTTAAAATGGCTCCGGAAGTTCAGGACCCGAAAAACTGCTAAACATAGTAAGCTGTGCTACCATTAAGGAAACTGAAAATGCTGAGAGAAACAATGGTGGGGGTCTAGGTGGACTTGGTAGGTGGCCACCAAGATCCACCTGGATCATTCCTCCTCCCTTAGGAAGCAATGGTTCCCATTGCATTGAGTTCCTCCTTGAGATGAGGAAGCTTCTACTGAGCGGGGTCTCTGGTGAGCTATTTTGCAATCTCTGATGTGCCCAGAAATGGTGGGAAGCATGGTCGATGACAGTCCACATTGAACACTTGGTGCAAGTGAAGGAATGGAGGAATGTTGTGCTTCGAAGCATTGTTTCCTGTAGCCTTGGTACTAGTGTAAGGACCATGTTGGAGTGGTCTGAGTTTCTGATGGGTTCTGGTAAGATGTTCTCTCTGCAGATGCAACCAAACTTTGTCGCCCACCTGAAACTTGTGTGGTACCCCTGTGGGTGAGGAGAAGTTGTTCCTGTGTTCTGTCATGACCGTATCCCTTTGCTGTTACTGCTGTGTGGAGGAACCCTTTGCGGGGGTCATGGATGTAGCAACGATCTTCCCCTTACTTTGGGAGCGAACCAGACAGAAAATGAATTTCCTAGTCTGGGAGATGAGCTTACTGCCTTTCTTAGCAGTGATCAAAGAGGTGGCAGTAGGTGGAGCTACCTCTGGTATCCGATGTAATGAATTATTCAAAGAAATATGATAGCACGAGGCCTTGACTCATACACAACATCTCGCCTCCACAAGTATGGCTGGCCTAATAGTACATCACAAACATCCAGAGGTGTAACATCACACAATACCTTGTCTGCGAAGGGCTTGATGCTGTAGGGAAGGCGACACTGCTGGCGAAGTTTGAGATCTCGTCCTTCATGAAGCCACCTGATATTGTACGACTTCGGGTGTGGTGTAGTCGGTAGGCCCAACCGCTTCACGACCTCTACTGAAACGAGGTTCTTCTGGCTCCCACTGTCAACAATGAATTGCAGCGGTGAACCCTTCACCCACATTTGTGAGTGGAAAAGGCACTCCCCCTCATCTGGGTCTTCTGGCTCATTCTTCTGGATCTTGGTAGTGGGAATAGTGGCGCTGGGCTCTGCATCAATGATCTACTTCCCTTTGCCATTCCCTTGTTGGGTTCTGGCTCAGAGTCAGAACATGCATCTATTTCGAAAGCCCTCAACTCGGCCACCAGCGACTTATTGGTACGACACTCACTTGTGTTATGAGTGAGACTCTTGTGGAACTCAAACCACTTTCCTGTGTCCTTCTTCAACAGGTTGTCTTGGGTCACCCCGCCTTGGCTTTGTCCTTTGGGCTTCAGATTTGCAAATCCAAAGTCTCGCTTCTTCTGTTTGAACTTTTGCTCAATTTTGACAATGTATCGGTATGTTGTGCCGAGTGAGGAGATGTTCAAGAACTCCATCTCTTACTGGATGTATTTGTGTAGACTGCCGCGGTATTTGAGTACTAGATGTAGCTTAGAATCTTTGATACCCAACTGTGTGCGAAGGGTATGAAAAATGTTTGTGAACTCCGGCACATCTTAGTCTCGTCCCTGCCGCAGTGTGGTCCATTTGATGTATTTGTCCTCATAGCTTTTGACAGGGTAGTACTGCTCCTTGATGGCATCCCGGAATTCATTCCAAGTGGGTGCATCTAAAAATAGTGAGCCTGTACTTTCATCCTTCTGCTCACAGTAGGTTTCCCACCAGTCCTTGACATGGGGGGCTGCTTTGAGAAGAGTGAAAACAATCTTTTCCCGACTTGAAAATTCATGAACAGAAAAATACCCATCTAGCCGATTTAACCATTTATCTACGACATCTGCATCTATTTGACCCTCGAAGATGGGGATTTCAAAATTAACTTGTACCTTAAAGAGTGTGGCACTTCTAGAGTAGCTGTTGGAAGCCGATGCGTCGCCTCTGGGTAGCCGCTGAAGGATCTGTGCAAAGCTATCCATCATCGCGTTCCTTTGCCGCTTGAGGGCTTCTTCAAGAAATATTTTGATAGGATCTCCTGCCCCCTCCTCTTTCTTCTCATCCACCATGGGAGGTCGTCAAGATTTGTGAGGTTGGTCTTGTAAAGGTTCGACCAGTTCAAGCCCTAACTCCTTATATCCCGACCTCGTTGGGGACATGCAAAGAAAAATAGAGAAAAAGCAGACCGCTCTGATACCATTGATCCAGATTTAAACAGGAACGCAATAAAATACAGAGATAACCATAAAGGCAGATATGAAGTGGAAATAATACTTCATTTCATTACTGTAAAATATTGAAATATACTTACAAATAGAAACATAAATAAACCAGCTAGGGCGATGGTAGCTTATCTCTGAGAAGAAATGTGGCAGCTACATGCCTTTGAACTGTGTTACAATGAGGCTCGAGGGCCTATTTATTGTTGAGAAACAATGGAAAACCCTAAACATTCCAAAACCTAACCCTATAAGATGAAACGCCAAACTGTGGGCCCCATTTGGGTAAATTGGTACATCAACTTCCTGGGGTCGTAACTTTGGCATACAATCTCCGTTTGACACGTACAATAGCTCGTTAGAAAGATCTATTCGAGAACTACCACTTTGGGAAGGGAAACATCGGTCCATGGACCCATGTTACCCCCAGATTTCCCAAAAAACATCGTTTAGGGCCTCAAAACGACTCCAGAAGTTTAGGACCCGAAAAACTGCTAAAAATAGTAAGCTATGCTACCATTAAGGAAACTGAAAATGCTGAGAGAAACAATGTTGGGGGTCCAGGTGGACTTGGTAGGTGGCCACCAAGATCCACCTGGATCAGTTAGTGCAGTCACTGACTCTCTATGCCCTCTTCTGAAGTGCATTAGCCAGCCATATCTTGATTAACAACGAACTTTGTGAACTCCTGGGTTGGGGACGTTGCCTATAATCTGTTCAAGGATATGCAATTGTGAACTTTTGTTTGGTTGCCTATTTCCTGAGATTTTTTATTTTTAGGAAAATACCATAAGTGTTTATGTTTTTCAGGATTTTTTTTTTTTTTTTAAAGTTTTTTTTGTTTAGTTGGTTAGATTATGCATTTATTGGGTTAGTTGTTAAAGAGAATTATATGTCTGCAAGTTGTGCTCGTGTTTATTACACTGGATGAATGATACTAATGATGTATAAATGATTACCTCCTTGTAGAAATAACTCATTCATCGAACTGAAATTGAAAAATATTTTCTGCATGGTTTGTGTCAGAGTCCCACAAAACTCCATACGTCAATGCCCCTTCCAAAGACATCTAGAAAGTACATTTAAAATCTATCTCGTAATAAAATAAATCATAAACTCTTTTTTGAGTATACACACATAGTAGTCTAGGATAGGATCTTGGGCTAGGTAGTTGTGAGTTAACTGCCCAATATCATAAAATGAAGACTAGTGTTGTTAAAGAGGGAAAATCCTGCTGCATTCATATTATCCAAGACCACTCTAGTCAAATCAGAGATAAATGTGAGACAACATTGGAATGTGAAAGAAGGTAGCCTGCCTTTGATTGAATCTCCATTAGGTATTCTATGTATCAGGGATTGCTTTGGGGGTAACAGAGTTGAGTCTCAGACTCAGGTATCCTGCCCACATAACATACTGTTTGCGACCATGTCCCCCTCGGTATTGTATGTGATTTGAGGTAACCATAGTGGCCATACTTTTTAGGGACAAACATAAGGTGATTGGGGTGGGATACTCTGGTACCTAAACATACAAACCTACTCCATCTTCAATTCTCGGGATGGTGCTCATCTTCACGAGAGTACTTGGCCCCTTAATCTGAGGTTCGAGCGAAGCTCAAGAGTAATCATAAATGTACATTTTACCAACTCTCTCTTTTATCCATTGTGATATTGGGTTTCATCTTCAGAAAATGGTGGTTATTGGACAGAGTCATATCCCTTGCTTGTTGATTTAATTTTTAGAGTATTTTTTATTGTTTAGGTGTCGGTTTGTTATCATCGGACTATAATCAATATCACTATAAATTTTTTTGATAAAATATATCGGTCGTCGTGGCTACATATAGACCTCGTCGTTAATCTCAACAACAACAAGGAATTCCTTTGTTGGCTGTGGAAGATTCATTGAGCCTCGGTGAACCAAACTACCCATCTTCAGGTAATCAGTCTCAAGTATCTTACACCGAATCAATTAATACATCCCAAGACTCAATACTATTAGAAGATTTTTCATTGAAGGTTTTGTACCTCCTTATAATCCTCCTATCACTGATCAGTTGGGACCACTATTGATTCAAGTTGCACTTGTACCTATCATTTCTTCCACTGTACCTACATCCACCATTTCGTTGGCGATTAACGGGCCATGGGATTTTGTGGACAATTTTGATCCACCCTCACTCCCCTAGTTGATAGTCAATAATACACAACTGATCGGAACCCCCGCTATCCAAACTATGCCAAGTCCAAGAAACTTAGTTACACCTAACATGAGAAAAAGCCGTTACATACTAACTTCTGCCCCTTTTGTGTATGCTCCTAGAACTTTGGAAAGCACTCCAAATAACGTTGTTAACATGGGTCCCTTTAGTAATCCCTTTGGTTGGAATTCTTTGTTTAATTTAAACCTCGAGCTTCAAATTCCACGGGGCACTATTCCCAACGTGCACATACTAACAGGGGGCATTACGGTTCCCCCTATGCTTATAGGACAAGTTGGATAGTCATTAATTGACATCAATCCTCCATATGCCAGTCAAGTCCCTACAATCAACTACATGGATGGCGGGGTACCTCAACCCAATCTCACTCAATCCATTTTGGCATCCCATTCTCAACCTCAATTGAGTTAAGGGGGAAATTATTATCCTCATGAAAATCAAGCTTATATCCCCTAACCTAACATCCCATATGGATACCCACACTAGATGACTGTTCCTCAAGGAAACTATTATTTAGCAAACCCTATGTATAATGTTGGGAACAATATGATGGCCAAACACAAGGTCCCTCAAGTCATTCGTCATCACCCTGGTTAGACTCGGGGGCACCAAATAATTTTCCTTTTTTAGCAACACTCGACATCCCCAATCTATATAAAGTGACCAATGACCCCATCTAACATAACTTACATTGGCCCCCAATCCCGCACAAAACACTTGCTGACATCCTGAAGTTTGAAGGAAAATAAGGGGATGATCTAGGTACACATATCACCACATATCATCTATGGTGTGAATCAAACTCCATGGTGGATGAAAGTATCTAGCTCTGGCTCTTCCCCCACAACCTTACTGGAAATTCTGCCAAGTGGTATGTTGAGTTACCACGTCTTTCAATTGATACCTTTGGTGCGTTGGCGATGGAATTTTTAAAGCACTTTGAGTTACCCATCCACTATGAAACTGGGACGGAAATCCTTACTACTTTACACCTACACACCTCCACCCACATCTCTGATCACATTCATCAATGGAGACATAGGGGAAGGCTATTCAAAGCTTCCATTCCAGTATCTATTAGTAGATTGGTTTTGTAAATCTCTTCTTCCCCAAATTTCCAAGGATGTTGCCTTAGGTGGTGCGGTCATTGATGACCAATCCATTCATCATGCTCAACACTTAGATTTGATTTATTCGCAACCTTTCACATTATACAACGTAATCCCCAATGCCTCTAGAACTTCAAATTCTCTTGCAAGTTAGCTACCTAGTGTGCACGATGATGGTATTATCAACATACCTCGAGGTCTACTGTAAAACAAATTAACAGTCACATTGCCTAGTTCTATGTTGATCCCACTACCTAATTGGATGGTCTTCCTATCACTACGATAAACTTTATGCAGTATGCACACCCTTGGCCATTTTTTCCAAGCTGTTAAGCAAAAAATAGTGGAAATTCATCCTCCACCGGATGTGTTGAGTGGCTTCGAAATGCTGCAACATCCTAAAATGGTATACAAAAGTGCGGGAATACCTTCCCTCACAAGTTATGAATTTTTGTAGGATGAAAAGGAGGTCCTGCCACTGTCCCAACAAGGCACTGCGTGGAACCTCCTTCCAATCTACCTTCATCTTCTTATCGACAATGAAACACTGCCATTGCTTCCTTTATATTTTCTAATTTTTAAACCACTGCTCACCAGTATTTTCCAAGCCTGTCGCTACTGCTATAAACTGTTCCATAACCTCAAATTTTAGAGGCCCAATTTTTACTCGGCCAGTTTTGAAACTTTTGGTAAACTGTAAGGCCACTTCACTGTTGTGCTCGTCAAACTTTTGCAAGAATTGAATAAATCCTGAGTCTCGCAATAGTGCAAGACTATTGCGATACTTAGCAATCTGTTCTACCCTACTGAGAGACAAAGGTTTGCTTCAAACATGCGGCATCATTGCTTAACGGTTATGAAAAATCGAGAATTTACATGAAACATTGGGAAAATTGGTTCTTATAGATAGGGATCCAACCATCCACCATCCCTTCCATCTTATCACCCATTCATTCCACTGAAATAGCCATGGATGTGTGGCATCTTTGAAATCATGCTGGATTGGTACTTGTAGCAATGTTTTAATGGCTAGGTGAGGTAATCATTATGAGTGAAGGACATCTAGGATTATGGTGGAAAGGGGCAGTTATATCCAAGCAACAATTAAACACTTCCGCACTCCTTCATAATTCAAAAAGAACTTAGCATTCATTACAAAATGATCATGATTCTTAACTTAAAAACACCTTGTACTTTATATAATTTTCTCCTAGTCAATATGATAGCACAAGTAATCATCGACTAAGTGAAAGGACTTCTTATAAACTTTCATGATGACCACTTTCCTATGACATATGCTATGAAAAGAACAAATTTTACTATGTTTCTATCAGGGTGCATGCTTGCATCGGTCTTCTTGCACCACTTAAACTATGCTATTCTGTTGGTACTATTTTTGCTTGCATTATTATATACGACGACATGATTGCACTAGTGCAAGCATAATATCTGAAAAAAGAACAGGGAATTTAAGTAAAATATAGGCTGTACTTCCAACATGGCTTCCTCAACTTATACTGGAATTTGCTTCGCCCTTTCTTGATGCTTCAGAGCATATCCTTTCTCTTTGTGCATGAGATCCAGCAATGAATTAATGAGGGAATAAAGAAGTGGGAAAAGGGAAATTTCAGAATGGGAAGGAATTCTGTTACAGGGATTCCAAGAATAGTACCATAAGAGGGGATAAACAGTAGTGGGATAGGGAAAACATTCAAGGGTAAAGTGGGGATTTTACGAAACGAACAGGGTAAATTTAGAAGAATATGGGAAGGTTAATCATTCTAGGATTGAAGAAAAAAACTGAGGGGATATTACGAAAGTGGAATATGAAGAAAGGTAGAAAATTTTCTGGAAGGTCTTCCTGCACTGGTGCAAGAAAAATAACTGTAGCGAAAATTAAGTGTTACTTGAATAAAAACATCCATGCTAATTACCCCAATTGTATAAAGGTTGGTTTTGCTGAACCTGCTTTTACTTGGTGGTTGCTAGCATATATAAAGATCAAGCAACATTTTCTTTTTATTAGAAATTTTTGATCTTCCTGCCAGCAAGCTGGTTTTTAGGTTGATCCTTCTACAATCATGTCAATGAACTGATTTTCATAATTACAGGAAAAAGTTTTTTCTTTACTTTTTAATTTTTTTTGGTATTATTTATTTAAAAAGAAGAAAAATTCATGTTTTCAAAAGGTTGGTATTACCATTCACCACTACCATATTGAATTGTCGTTGGACTTGCTATGTAAAATCTTTCCTGGCAAGTGGCTGAAAATACTTCTTTAACCTGTGTCCATTTACCAAGAATAATGAATTTTGTCCATCAATAGTTTTAACTTCTACTACTCCATTCTTGAATACCCGGATCACTTCATAAGGTCCCATCCAACTTGTATGGAATTTCCCTTTAAAAATTTTAAATTTAGAATCATAAAGGAGCACCCAATCACCTGGTTGGAATTTCTTTTTCTGAATAGATTTGTCATGACACCTTTTGCATTGCTGCTGAATTAGTATGTTCTACTGAACATCATCCCTACAAAATTCATATAACTCATTTAATTAGAGAAGACACTGTTGTTGTGCCTCAGAGAGATCTAGTCATAACTAAACTATAGTTCTAAAAGTTTTGATTTGGAATTCAATTGGTAACAAAACCTTTTTGCCATATACTAGCTCATATGGTGTATGTACCGTGTTATTTCTCCAAGTGGTTCTATATGCCCACAAATATTCTGGTAATCTTTTAGCCCAGCCTTTCTGATGCATATTTACTGTCTTTGTAAGAATGGATTCGATCACTCTATTTGTGGATTCCACCTAGCCATTTTCTTGCGGGTGATACGGCATAGATTTCCTATGCCGGATTTTATATTTCTCCATCACACCCTGTACCAGATTAGAAATAAACTGTAGACCATTGTCAAAAAAAATTTCTCTAGGCACACCAAATCTAGTAAAGATTTCAGTAAAAAGAAAATCAACAACAAATTTTTCTATAGCAAAAGGAAATAGTTTTAGCTTTTACCCATTTTGTAACAAAATCTGTACAAACCAAAATATGCTTTTTAATTAATGACGTTGGATTTATTGGCCCTATAAAATCAATAGCCCATTTTTTAAACGACTCAATCATAACTTGGGGGAATAAAGGAATTTCATTGGTTTCATTAGGCTGGCCCATTCGTTGATAGCTATCACATCACTTGACATATTGTTTGGCATCCTTAAACAAGGAAGGCCAAAAGTAACTAGCACACAATACTTTATATGCAGTCTGCTTATCAACGAAGTGGCCTCCACAAGGTTCATCATGAGCAGATTTCAATATGTCAAACACTTCCTCCTCTCTTACACACCTACGGATAATCAAGTCTGGACCAGTGTAAAAGAGATCTCCTTGAATCCAGGAGTATGCAACACTTTTCTAAATAATATTCCACTTTTCATGAGTGGACAAGTGGGGTTGTGTTTTCCTAGTAATCAAGTAATTAGAAATGTCAGAAAACCACGGAGAATCTGTTGACATAACAAAAGGATGTTCATCTGGAAAATCATTGTTAACAGGAGTTGCTTCACCAGGATTATCTAATCTAGAAAGAAAATCTGCTACAACATTAGATTTTACTAGTCTATCAACAATAATAATATTAAATTCCTGCAACAATAGTAACCACCTAGTCACTCTATTGCTAGTGAATGGTTTGTTCATCAAATATTTAGTTGCAGAATGATCAGTATGTACAAATACTTCATATCCTCTAATATAGTTCCTGAACTTATTAATTGCAAAAATTACAGCTAAAAACTCTTTTTCTGTAACTGTATAGTTTAATTTAGCGGAAGATAAATTCTTAATAATAAAATAAATAGCATAGGATTACTTACTTTCCTCTTGTCCTAAAGCTGTGCCAATAGCCAAATCTGAAGCATCAAAGTAAATGTGAAAGGCAGGGACCAGTTAGGACCTCTCAAAACTAGTGCATGTACTAACTTTTCCTTCAATGTTTCAAAAGACTATTGGCAAGCTGTGGTCCAAGAAAATTCACTATCCTTAGCTAGAAGTTGGAAAAGAGGGGCATCTATCTTAGAAAATTTATAAATGAATCTCCTATAGTAACTATCATGTCCTAAAAAGCCTCTTACTTCCCTTTGAGTTTTGGGTGCAGGAAGATGCAGAATGATTTCAATCTTTGCTGGATCAACTTGGATACCTTTACTAGAAATCAAACGGCCAAGTACCACTCTCGCTTTGCACATTAATCTACATTTCTTGTCACTCAAGGCAAGATGGGATTCGTAACAACAAAGAAGTACTTTCTCTAGATTCTTGAGAGCTTCCTGAAAAGAGTCACCAAACACAGAAAAGTCATCCATATAAATTTCTACAAATTCTAAATCAACAAAAATGGCCAGGACTTCCCTTTGAAAGGTAGCCGAGGCATTACATAAACCAAAGGGAAGAACTTTATAAGCAAATGTACCCCATGGACATGTAAAAGTAGTTTTATCCTGATCTTCGGGTGCAATCCGTATCTAGTTATAGTCACTAGAGCCATCCAATAAGGAAAAACATTTCTTTCCTGCAAGGGTATCAAGCACCTGGTTAATGAAAGGGAGAGGGAAATAATATTCGAGAGTGGTTTTGTTTAATTCTCGATAATCAATAGAAATACACCATCTTCCATCTTTCTTAGGTACTAGCACTAATGGCGAGACCCACTGACTGTCTGAAATAGGATAGATAAAACCAACATCCAAGAGTTTTTGTACTTCTTCCTTCACAATATCTCATAGAGTTGGATTCGTTCGCCTTTGACGTTTTCAAACAAGTTGGGTTCCTTCCTGAATATAGATATGATGTGTACAAATTTCAAGAACAATACTCTTCATATCTTCATAGCCCCAAGCAAAGGCACTAAGATGGGTTTGCAACAAATTCACAAGCTGCTCCTGTTGAGATGAGTCCAAATCTAAACTAATATGCAAGGATTTACTAGGGCTAATCTCAACAAGAGTAGTATCAGGCTCAGGAGTACTCAAGGGAGTGGTCAAATGCAGCGGTATAGAAGAATGAGAATCATGATTATCTTGAAAATCTAGGCTGAAAATCTGGCTCAATGGCTCAGAATTAGGCATAGTGTCTAGATTATTCAGGAAATCTTGAATCTCATCTTCTTGTGAGGACCCAGTATAATGATGGATAAGGGAAATCGATTGAGTCTCCTCATCACTACTTTGATCCAACCATAAAGTACCTCGAAGGCCTTGAATGGATTTGGCGGGGGTATAAGGTAACTTTGTTCCTAGAATCTCCATACGAAATATACATATCACCAGAACGACATCCAATATATGCATCGGCTATAGCAAGCCACGGTCGACCCAAGATCAAGGGATGTCCTCCTACTGGGTTCTTTGGCTAAAGCACAATGAAATCAACACGGTATTCCCAAGAATCTAATGAGATGATCACATCATCCAATACTCCTTCTAGATTAATTTTAGATCTATCTACTAATTCAAGCATAGTGAGAGTAGGGCGAAGATGAAATAACCGAAGTTGATCCATGGTTTGCTTAGTCATGACATTAATGGCTTCCCCCAAGTATAAGAACATTAGAAACAAGGAAATTACCAATCTAAGTTGAGATAACAGGGTTTTTGGGATCAATATATTTTTCCATAAACACACATCCTGTCATCAACTTTTCTACCCTACCAACAAATTGAATGGTTTGGGGTTCCAATCTCTTCCTCTCCAGTTTCTTGAGATAGATTTCCTTAATAATATTGGTATAAATGAGGATCTCTTTGATGGCTTGAAGTAAAGGTATCTTAATGAAAAGATTCTAAAGCTCTGATGCCAAGCTAGTCTCAAAAATAGACTCACTTCTTTCCATTAATAGCTTCTCTAGGAAGGGAGGCTGGTTGGAAGAAGATGGAAAGGATTCAGAGGGTAAGGGATGCTTAGTGACAACTTTCAGAGAGTGGTTAAGAGTTTCCTCTTCTCCTTTCTTTTCAACAATCACTATAGGCTGGTTATGGTTTTCTGATGTTACAGTCCTTCCCGATCTTAATTCAATATCATGAACCCCAACTGGAATAGACTGGTACTCGAATAATAAAGGTGGGTTTGTTATATAGATAATTTTCACTGCTTTATTATTATTAGGATTGGCCATAGGTTGAGCAGGCAACTGAGGAGGTTGAAAAGGTAGGGGTAAAGGCAACAATCGAGTAGACTGACTCAGAAGTTGAGGCATTGAATAAGGTGTATGTGTAGATGGATATGAATGCATAGGTGGCTGGTAGGAATATGGAGAATGAGTTGGCCCTCTCCAACCTTGTCGCCATGGTTGAGAAGGTTGCCCATGTTGATATTGATTCCCATACTTCCATTGCTGATTAGTGTTAGGATAAGAATATGAATGTGAATTATAACCAAAATAGTGTGGAAAAAATTCAAGAGCCATACTTGCACCTACCTAAGACCAATTTCTTCTTGCTCCCATAGCATACAAGTATTGAACTTGAGGTTGTCCCCCTGTAAATATAGCTTTAGGTCCTACTATAGAGGGACATTTTTTTGTGACATGGTCTTCTGCACAAATAGCACACTTATTTTTTTTTTAAATTAAGAGGACACTCTTTAGGAGGATGCTTGTCTCTATGTTTAGGATAAAAAATACATAATGACTCTTGTTCCTTCATGAGTTTTTGTTGAAATTTTAAAGCGTCCAACTGTTTGGTAACAGTATTCATTATATTAATTTTCATGTTTTCCATTATATTTTCTAGTCCAATAATCATAGCATCAGTAGATCCAATTTTTCTATTTCTATTTCGAATTCCTCTACTGGATCTATACTGATTTCTTGAAAATTTCCTACATAATTCAAAAATTTCTTCAAAAGTTTGCTGAGAAATATCACCTTGTCCTAATAGATTTAAATTATTTCTAGCATTATCAGTAAGTCCTCTTAAGAACAAGGTTCTAATAGTACTAGGATTACGCTTAAGTTTTGTCCTTTGTAAAATATACATAAATATTTCTAGGTAATCTTCAAGAGTTTCATCATCATCCTGTATGATTGTAAAAATATCATCCTGCATGTCCCGAGTTTTGCAATATTCTTGATATTTAGACAAAAACACTCTCTTCATCTGATCCCAAGAAGTTATAGTGTTTCCTCCCAACCCCATAAACCAGCGTAGAGCTGAGTCCTTGAGAGTAACAAAAAATAATCTTAACTTCTGAGCGTCAGTTGAATAATCATAACTTCTACTCAGAATATCAAACTCGAATAGAAAAGAGTCAACATGAACTTTACCATGGAAATGAGGGAGAGCTGATGGTGGAATATTCTTCATTTGCGCCACAGTATCAGGGTCCACAATTGGAAACACAAAAGTGGATTTTTCTCCACTTACCTGGTTTTCACCAGTACCTTCCACATGATCTTCATGGTCCGCCATTGTTTCCCTTTTACTTGAATCACTCTAAACAGGCTAAACCACACCTGAGCTATTGTCACCAAAATCCAAGTGGATTGTTCCTGCATGATGGGTTTGGATTGGATTGGGCTTCCTACTTAAAAAAGGAGACCCAATATGAGAATTGTTTTTAGAATTGTTTCAGCCCTTAGTGGGCTTCGAATCCTTACCTTTTCTAGGCATTCATTTCAAAAAAAGAAAGAAAAATAACAAACAACTTCTAATAAAAAATGTTATTAGAAATCAATTAACACCAGTAAAATTCCTTCAAAGAAGCTTTTCCAAACAATACTGCAAAAATAAAGGAAAAATTACCTCTATTGTATAATCAAAAAATTCTTACCAAATCAAATCGCCTCCCCGACAACGACGCCAAAATTTTGAGTGCAAGAATTACACTTAAGAAAACTCCTCAACACTTAATTTGTCAACCAGGGGGATCCATAAATTTAGAGACAAAGCACAGGCAATTCCAAAGATGGTATGAATATTCCTAATACAAATCCCTCCTTTCTTTAAAGGAAAGATTGCAGAATCAAATTAAAAGGAGAAAAATACAACTTGAACCATCAAAATAATCTAAGACTGGAACAAGGAAGAATGCATTTGTAAGAGGAAATTAAAGATAAAGGGAAATCACTCTAGCTAATTATTGTTTAACTACTGAGTGTGTGTTTTTCTTTAGTGGAGACACTTAGCAGTCGCATCAGATGGGCCCTTAAACCTGCTCCTTTAGAGATTTCCTTCTTGCATTAATCTATCCTGTACTTCTTGCACTAATGCAGGAATAAAGATTTATGCAGAAGGTATAAATGGTGTCTTTACTAAAGACTTTTTACTTCCTCCAAGGGCTTGATCTTTTCTAGGTTCAAAGCACTCAGATCCTGTGGCAAGAAACTAATTCTTGCACCGAATCAGAGTTTCCTGCTCTTAGCATTTAATTCTTAAAATAAGTGCTTAATTATTGCAAGTGCTGTTATACTGTTAAATCGAATTGCACACATAAAAAATGAATGTTTCTGATCTTAACAGAGTGCATGAATAAATAAACAATCAATATACATTTATCATGTCATAAGCATTGAATGAAAGAAAGAAGATTGCGGGAAGTAGACTAGGAAGGCTTGCTGCATCACACCAACGTGCACTGGTGCAGGTTCATTTCTCCTGCTTGGACCAGGCAGGGAAAACCAATCAGATAGAATTGCAGAAAAGGAGATATCACACCAACGTGCACTCGTGCAAGGTTATTTCTCCTTCTTGCACTAGGCGGAGGAAAACCAATCTGAAATCAAGTGCAGGAACGGGGATTTATCTACTTCACACAACAGATCTGTTATCACTCAGACACGAATGCATGTGCTTAAAATTAAATCACACTTGAAAATGTAAACACAAATTATAGGAAAACAAGAAATGGGGTAAACGTGCTAGGTTGGCTGGGCCCTAGCCAACTAGCGTGTTTCCCCTTTAAGTAAAAATGTTGCTCAGTACCTTAATCAATTCATCAACTCAAATACAGAAACACAATTTGTAAAACATGAGGCGAAGGTCCCTTTTATTAATTCACTGAGGCAAGTCCATACATTAATACATTGTCCAGCCTAGATTCAGGCAATAACAAATACAACAACCTTTTACCACCTATCTAGTTGTGTCTCTGTTCTCTTCTACTATCAAAAACTTCTTTTGTAGTCCTACTTACATTCTACATTATATAGATCTTTGGCCAAAGGTCAAAATAGATCATTCAACATATTACGTAACGAAACGCAAAACTTAGCTTTTCGGCCTTCAAAATTTGATAGTTAGCAAAACTAGCTGTAGCCAATCTCTAGCTTTCATCCTTCACAGATTCGATTTGGGCTGCCTTTGGATCGATCTTGCTATAGTGGTTGAAGTTGTTCAAAATGAGGCGATAATCAAGGAGGTTCAGATTTGCTGCAAGGATTTGTTGTGCTGGCAAAGGTGCAAGATCCGATCCTACACTAGGATCAACGGTCACGATAAGTGCTCTAACTACCAACTAAACATTGAAGATATCGATAAGTTACAAAGAGTGATTAAAAGTAAGAAATCATATAATAAATGATTAACTAATGCTAAGTTAAATTAAAAGTATGAAAAATAAAGTTTATACGAAATATGTCACTGTGCTTGGACTGGTGCAAGATGAAGGTGTATAAAAGAGGTAAAATAATGGTAAATGTTTATGATTTAGGAAGGGGAAAATGGCAAAAAGAGAGCAAATTAGGGGGCTAACAAAAAAACTATTGTAATAATGTTTGACTTAGTTGTTTGTGATAGTCCTCGTTAGGGCATGTGCTGCAGCCGTAACTCCACTTAACATTCAGGAAACAAGCCCTTAAAGGGTTGCGACACATCATAAGAGGGCTTCTCCTCAGCCACACTGCTTCCTTAAGGTACTTATTACCTCTTGACAACTCTAAATCAAGCCCAACTATGTTCTATGGCCTGCGACCTAGCACAACAACCCTCCAACAGTGAGACAATATTTAAAATGGTGCCAAAACATACTCCCAACAACTGCATTTTTACTAGATGAAACTTGGCCTAATGGCTAGTAGCCTCGGCCTACATTACAACAAGCTCGGACCCCCATTCTAGCCCAAAAATAGATCTCGACCTCCCTGTGGTGTCTTCCTCTTGCTACGACTACGACTCATAGTTTCTTCCTGCACTGAATCCCTTTTCCTGAGAATATGTTGCAAAAAATGGATGACTAAAACACGTCAATTCACCCTCTTTTTATAGCCAAATGAGGGGCTCCACGAATTAGTGAAGGGACACATCTACTAACCAAATTTACTTCAAGCCTACATGACTTGAAACCCAATAATTACTTGTGAACTTCAAAAATTCATTTCTCCACTTCTACAACTCAAAATTCGAGGATTCTCAAAGGCTTGGATTCTCCTTTCCAACATTTATTGTCTCATTCCATCATATGTAGAAATGTACTTTTGAAATACCCTAAAACACATTTTGGTGAAAAACCCCAGGCTTGAGTTCTAAGCCTACTTGTGGCCCTTTGATCTCCAACCCTCAAACAATACGGCTTGGAGTACCTGCCAAGCTAACCAAAAATCAATAGACTAATGTCGTGGTGTAATTGTCTAGGTTCATTAATTCGACATTTCTTGCTCATTCCCATGAATTTGGGCAGTTTTGGTTTTTACGCAATTTTTCTAGGTTCTTTTCTTAAACATGCTCTCCTACTATTGTGGTACATCCTATGCCTTTGGTCAAGTGTAGATTTGACCAATAATTTCTCTACTAAGTGAATAATAGGGTTTATCTATTTTTTTTTTTTTTATGTGAAAATTGGCATGGCCACTTTTCGGACTTGAGTCCATAGTGTATAAACATTTTAGTATCTTATCTTCAGGAACAATCATGTTCTCGTGTGTAGATAACTTCCCATTCTTCAGAATATCCTGAAACTCTCATACATTCATTCTTTTTCTTATCTGTCACTTTTAGTAGAGGGTAATTGTGCCAAACATGTCGTCTACAAAGTTTCTTGGGGTTGCAAGTACTTCTTTATGAGTTAGAGATATTCAATATACCTGTTGATATTTAATTTTTTGGTAGCTATAAATCTAGTGCATTTGATCTTCCACATTGTAATAAAAGGTTTTTCTCAACAGACTTCTGGTTGAGGATGAGAGTTTGTGGAGTGTTGTGTGCATTCTCGAAGAGTCCAACTTTTCGAGTGAACACTTCACCTATCTTCAAGAGTAGGAAGCAAAGTGATTATAGAAAGACTGCTAGACCATAATATATAAATAAAAGATAAAAGAATTAGTCATTAATGTGAAGAATTAACCATTGGCTAAATTTTAGATTACAGATTTAATGAGATTAATCTTTTACTAACCATAGAGCTTGTTGAATAAAATTCTTTGATAACATAATTCTTAATAAATGATAAGATTAAACTTAATTAAAAAAAATTTGGAATATAAAATTGTATT
>APFE030133769.1:49887-78863 GCA_000404065.3 Pinus taeda
ATTATTTTAATTAAATATTATATTGATGGAAGGCTTAATTAAAAGGAATTTGAATAAAAGAAAAAAAAGTAGTTAGGTCATATATGAGAATTATAAATTAGAATAAATTACCTTCAAACTATTAATAGGTTAGAAATCCAAAAAAAGGCATTTGAGTAGAAAATTGAAAAATAAAGTTGAACTAAATTATAAGATTGGAAGAAAATCTGCTGAGGAGAATTGATATGGAACTAAATTAATGGAAAAATATAATTGTAAAAATAGGGAGAAAGTTAACCATGGTTAAAAAAATTTATTATTAAACTAAAAAAACTTAACTTTTAATGTTAAAAAAATTAAGAATGAAATTTTAAAATCTCAATAAATTAGACCAGTAAAAATTTAAATAAAATAAGATAAAGAAGAAGAGACTAAAAAAATTTAAGAAGGATTGATTACCGATCATATATCCAAAATACTCTGGTAAAATAATATGATATTACAAATTATTTGCAACAGCTACACATTTTTTAAATTAAATAGAAATTGGAGAATCTCCCCTGGAATACTGGCATGATGGCCAAGATAAGGCACGATGAATACCGCCCAAATTTATAAAGGGAGAAATTGGAGAATCTCCCCTGGGAACCTGGCATTTAAGATCCTTCATACAACATGATTTGAACCAGCCAAATTCCATTTTAGAGCCTTAATACAACATGATTGGAACCAACCAAATCTAGAAACAGTTTAATACAAAATTACAAGACCCATACAGATTTATAAACAACGTAAATGATTGAAACCACAGCTAAATCTAGAAACAGTGTAATACAAAATGATCAGAGCCATCCAAATTTATAAACAACGTAAATGATTGGAACCAGCAAAATCTAGAAACAGTTTAATACAAAATGATCAGAGCCATCCAAATTTATAAACAACGTAACTAACTGAGGCTGAGTGCCTGTCTGGCTCATTATCAATTAAATTATCTAATTCCAACATGGCTGGCTGTCTATGGCCAATAAAGATTGTTGGATTCATAGTCTGACACAAAAATTCGACTGGGAAATGGCAAGCCTCTGAGAGAGGGTAATATGTTTCTTATTAATGTTTGCTTTGGATTGCAGATTGTTATTTTCAGTTCCCAATCGAATATCATCGTCCATCCACAGCTGTTTGCTCCCACAATGTAAAAGTGAGGGGAATTTGGCGTCCAGATCAGATTCGGTTCACACCATTCCGGAGCCCCTGGCCCTTCCTTAAACCGCCACATGCGAGTACAGAGACAACCATGACTATAAACTATTAACATCACTTGCCCATCACATCCACCTAATTCAAGCCGTTTTGGTAGAACGTTACATAAACAAACCTGAGGCAATCCAATTTCTGCCCAACAGCTCTCTGCAATACTGAATGCTATCATGCGACTGACGCCAAACCGAAAGGTAATCCAGTAAACTTTTCCTTGAGAGAAGATACCCTTTCCAGTAGGCCAAATGTTCAGCGGGATTGTCATGGCAACCACAGCCCATGCATTGGATTCTGATTCATACATCTCCATCACCATACTATTCTGAGCTTCTTGTCCCCATTGAATGTTGTTTTGCCCCAGCAGAACAGTGCAGTGCCTCCTGGTAGCATCAAAATCCATAGCAATGAAGTTCCATCCTAGAAGCTGAGGACGAGGCAGGCGTCTACGAGACCTAGTAGGTAAATTGCCTAGGGAAAGATCCAATCTATCTCCTCTTCTGTGACAACAGTAGATATTCTGGCAGGCAACCACAATGACGACGTCAGCAGGCAAAGGAGCTTTGTAAATGTTCATGTCTGAACTATCGCCTCCTAAATATTCTATAACCCAAGTGCTCACAGTACGTTGACTGGCCCACTCCATCTGAACCAAAAATCCTGGGTAGGAGCGCACCGACAAACTTAATTCAATTCTCTGCAGGGCATCCAGGGAAAATAGCAATTCATTCCATTCTGGTGAAAGAGTCCTCATTTTGGCAAGAACACGCATGGGAAACATGGATAAAATTTTACGAAGCAATTCCTGTGGGAGGTCTCGCCAAATCCTGGCTTCCATGGGAATGTTAGTCCTCTCCATGTGTCGCGGCAAGGATGTCCAATTCGGCGGTTCCATCGCCATCTTCTCAAATTCTCCAGACGCACAAATATATGGAATCGTTTCTTTATTTTATTCTGTTTATAGTCATATTCATCTGACAACCGTTGATAAGCGGAAACAAGATTTGTGGCTGAACGGTTGTGATGTAAGCGACCACTCCGGTGCCGTGAGACGGTGGGATACATGGAATTGGACAGATGAATCTTAACGATGAGAAAGGGTAAGTGACAAATAATAATTTAATTTCTATTATACAGCGAGTTTAGGTATGCATGATCCTTTTCCAAACACTTTGCAGTTATGTAGCCACATTTATGCATGATCTTTTTCCTAACACTTTGCAGTTATGTAACCACATTTCCCACATAAAGAATTGGGATAAAAAAATCACCAGTTTGGGATTTTATTGCGATACTTTTATGATTTTGGTTTCGCCGAATTATAGTTTAAAAGTATGTTTTTATTTTATGAATACGTATATTCTATATTAATTTGGTGTTTGGTTTAAAAATTTAATATTTATTTTTAATAATTATTGAGATATTTTTATTAACACAACTATGTGTACTATCTCTTAACAAAACAAGATGTGCTGCGGGGTAGCTAGTTCCTGTCTTAAGCTGGTTCACTGCATGGGCTATATGAGGCGTGTTGTTACTTGTTCTTGCTGGCATAGAGGCATATTGATTCTGATGGTGGTCGAGTGCTTGCTGAATAGTTCGAGTGCTCGCTCAGATGCATATTTATTCCAAATTAACAGGAGAAAGATTCAGTCGATGAAACAACATTTGATGCGGTTGAGTAAGCAGCAGTAGACACAGGAGCAAAGCTAGTAGCTAGAGTCAAGGTAGCATCTGATACTATTAGCAATGAGTCTGACGATCCTGACCAGCCTACTCAAAGTATTGACGAGATTATGAGAATTATTGCAGAAGCTAGGATCCCTGCACCAGGGTCATACTTTGGAGACAACTTCGAATTGGATGACATGGATCTGGAAAATGATGGAGACCTTGACGTTGATAGCAGTGGGGAGTTCATATGTGCTTTGTAATATTATTGTCTTTTATGGGTTTTTTATGCTTTTTCATCACGATACGAGTGTAATGTTGGCTTCTTTTCTGAAACTTCACTTCTGCCAGGCCACCTGCCAAAATTATGGAGGCATAGTAGCAAATTAGCACCACATCTTAAATGGATGGAGATATGCTCCAGCTTAGATTAGATATACATTGCAACCTGATCATTGCCATGAGTTTCTGGATCATGGGCTTATGCAGCTTTCAATACTGCAATATGTTAATGGTCCTGAAATTCGTACAATGAGAGTTGCTTGCTGTAGACTTACACATGAAGGTTGGGAAGAATTTAGTTTCTTTTTCATTGGATAGAACTTCTGGTCAGGATGTCCTGAGCATAGGAAACGTAGGGAGTTACTACTGAACTCTATTATTTATCTTCCCAATTCATGACAAAACTCGGTGTTAGTTAGTTTGTGCATTTTTACTTTGGAGGGAGTGTGATGCAATGCATCCATGAAGAACAAAGAAAGGGTTCTCATTCTGTAGGCAAAGTCCTTACTAATTGCAGTGCTGTCTAAATCTTGATCAACATTATCACTAGTCATAGGTATATCGATGTCTAAAATAGTTTTCTTTAATAAAATTATTTTATATTGAAATATAAACATTAAGTTATGAAGTATAAAATATTTAAGAAATTATTAAAATATTAAATAATTCTGATTGCAGAGACATGGCAAAGATAAATAACCATAATGCATGATGGAGACGTGGCTGAAGACTATGGAATTACAATGATTTTTCCAAATTGCTAATCGTCCAGGCAGAAGAAAGCAGGATAGCAGTGACAGGTAACATTGTAGGTTAATCTTGGGCATTGCATAACTGAACCAAAAAGATAGTTGAAAATGTGCAGATTTAGTAGATGCAGCTGATACTATTAGCAATGAGTCTGACGATCCTGACCAACCTACTCAAAGTATTGATGAGATTATGAGAATTTGCAGAAGCTAGGATCCCTGCACCAAGGTCATACTTTGGAGACAGCTTCGAATTGGATGACATGGATCTGGAAAATGATGGAGACCTTGACGTCGATAGCAGTGGGGAGTTTGTATGTGCTTTGTAATATTATTGTCTTTTATGGGTTTTTTATGCTTTTGCATCAAGATACGAGTGTAAAGCTGGCTTCTTTTCTGAAACTTCACTTCTGCCAGGCCACCTGCCAAAATTATGGAGGCATAGTAGCAAATTAGCACCACATCTTAAATGGGTGGAGATATGCTGATCATTGCCTTGAGTTTCTGGATCATGGGCTTATGCAGCTTTCAATACTGCAATATGTTAATGGTCCTGAAGTTCGTACAATGAGAGCTGCTTGCTGTAGACTTACACATGAAGGTTGGGAAGAATTTAGTTTCTTTTTAATTGGATAGAACTTCTGGTCAGGATGTCCTGCTCATAGGAAAGGTAGGGAGTTACTACTGAACTCTATTATTTATCTTCCCAATTCATGAAAAAACTCGGTGTTAGTTAGTTTGTGCATTTTTACTTTGCAGGGAGTGTGATGCAATGCATCCATGAAGAACAAAGAAAGGGTTCTCATTCTGTAGGAAAAGTCCCTACTAATTGCAGTGCTGTCTAAATCTTGATCAACATTATCACTAGTCATAGGTATATCGATGTCTAAAATAGTTTTCTTTAATAAAATTATTTTATATTGAAATATAAACATTAAGTTATGAAGTATAAACTATTTAAGAAATTATTAAAATATTAAATAATTCTGATTGCAGAGACGTGGCAAAGATAAATAACCATAATGCATGATGGAGACATGGCTGACGACTATGGAATTACAATGATTTTTCCAAATTGCTAATCGTCCAGGTAGAAGAAAGCAGGATAGCGGTGACAGGTAACATTGTAGGTTAATCTTGGGCATTGCATAAATGAACCAAAAAGATAGTTGAAAATGTAGGGAGGATCCTATTCTCTCAAGGATTTGAGGCTGTATGCATTGTCGAAGTCGTTTCCCCCAATTTCTATGGTGTGTATGAACAATACCAGAGCCAAGAAACCCCACAAGGGTATGCACAATACTAGTCCCAGGGTATGCAGAATATCAGAATGGGGAAAATCCTCAAGGGTATGAACAATATCAAAATCAGGAAACTGCCCAAGGGTATGAACAGTAACAAAACCAGGAAATCACCCAAGGTTATGAACAGTAAGGCAGTTTTCGATATCGAGAGCATGACTGTAGACGCTGATTGCAAAGACTCAGGGGGTTTGTATGATGCATTAGAGTTAAAATGAATAGCATATAGGCCTCCATATCCTCCCACTGTTTATGCTTACCCTCCAAATCTAGCAGATTATGCCACGGTTGACACCAACATGTTCAGCGACGAGAATACTAGCGGATGCTCCATTATGTAATTATTTTCTTTGCAGGTTTCTTTGCAGAGCAATAGGTTGGGGGTAATCAGGGCATGCAAAAATCCATCATTTTCTTTGCAGGTTTCTTTGTAGAAGAATAGTATACATCTTAGTAGCTCAAAATAGGATCAATTCATTCATTAACAGCTAATGCACCCACAACACATTTGGGTTTTTACGAGAAATTGAAGTCGTGACCGCTGAGTTGTCATGTGATTTTACAGAGGCAGAAGAGAAATTGAAGTCGTGACCACTGAGTTGCCGTGTGATTTTACAGAGGTAGAGAGCTTCTGTTTCTGTTGCATTTGATCACTCCTTTTTGTTTTTCTTGCAACTTACTGTAGGTCGAGTTTCGGTAGAGAGCTTGCGCAGACAGCTGGAAACTGCAAATCCAGGTTTGTAATTTAAGATTGTGGGTATGTTTTTACATGCATAAAGAGTGATGATTTTTGTAAATGAGTTCAGTTTTTTCTTTTTTCATGTTCTTAAATAAAATATGTACCCTTATCTTGGTTCTCACTGAAATTCAGGACTTACCACGTGCTATTGAGGCAGGGTGCAACGATTCACTGAAGCAACTCGCACAGTACTTAGCAAGGGAGCCCGTGTCGCTTCAGTAAGAAGCATTGCAGGTCATGGATGTGGTGCTTCGTCCCTCAGCAATATCTTATGCGAATGAATTTGTTACTGAAACTACTGTTCGATCCAGTTCTCGTTCTTCACCACCTGAAACAACTGGCTAGGCATATCAATCTGGCTTCTAGGTATGCTTATACAACATCTGTTCTGTCTGCTTTCAGCAACATTTGTGCATTTGTGCTGTAGACACCACAACAGCATGCAGAGCATCTGTTCTATGGACAGCACAACAGCATGCAGAGTGACACAAATTAAAGAGCCCGTCGGACAGTTCAGCTTTGTGATAGCTCAAATACAGTAAGAGCTAGCATGCTAGCATTTTATATTTCCAGATTAATGTTAGCATTAATCAACCACTCAGAAAAATTAATGAAGAAAGACGCAGACAAATCCAAGATAACATATGGTTTCAGCGCCTCTGCCTCGGGAAGAGGCCAAATAAGACCATAAACCACTATGATCTAAAAAACTTTGGTTATGCCCGACTAACAAGCGCGTTCAAGCAGGTGAACTAATGTTAAGTCCATGCTTTTCGATTACTATAGTCCCTGGCCATTGCCAGATGGCAGGGACTAATAACCACATTAATAAATATATAATATCTCTCAACAAAAAAATTATCTTTTAAAAATGTACTTACCAATTACCCCGTTCATTGGGAGTATATATGTATATTTCAGCATGGAATTAAGATGGTGTTTTTTCTGAATACATATATAACTTTGATTATTATTAATGTGATGGAAGTACCATACTATCAGTATATTTTGACTCCCACATAATGGAACATATATATGGATTTGATATTTTGACTCCCACATGATGGAACATATATATGGATTTGATAAGGCACATCTTTTAAACATGATTATTCTTTCCCTTCTTTATATATATATAATATTATATCAAAAAATTTAGTGGATTTGCATTGCTCATGTAAGGTTCTAAAATATATTCGCTTTATTGTTAGGATATTATGCTATGTTTACATGAATCGTTTAGAGTTTTTTTTAAGCCAATTGTTGAACATCGACTATGAGTGTGGTTAACTCTATCCTGCATATTTGTCATGAGCTCGTACATTTGTCGTCATCTCATTGTTTTGGGTTAAGGTGGAAAGTTCTGCTATTTACAATTGTTCTATACTTTTTGGACAAACAATGGATACTTGAATGCCTCAATAATGACAGTATCGTTGTAATGCACTTCTCCCACATCTATCTAAGTAACTGATTAGTCAGGGTAAACATATGAGGAGAGGCTACTATGATATGATTCAACCTCTTTAGTGACTTTAAGGAAATGGAATCGATGGAAACACATCAACCATACCTTCCACATCAGCAACAACATTCTCAGGAGGCATCCTAGCCACTTAAACATCCTACCCCTGGGTCCCACTGAGTTTTGAGACCTCTTGACCTCTAGACACTCTCATGCTATGGGCATCGCAACATCCAAGGACCTATGGATGCTCTCATAGGCCTGCATGTTACAAGCACGAATGTGGGATCTCATGGTTAAACCAATCCAAAAAAACAAAGAGAATCCAAAGGCTAAAACACCTCAACCCTCACCAAACCGTGGTCACACCAAAACGGGTGTTCCAATCACAAATATGAACCGAACTTGGAATGCCATCTAAAATCCATCACTATTCTTGAGGAAAATTTTGTCTCCTTTTCTCTTCGGCTTTACTGCAACCCACACCAGATCACTAGGAAATAAACTGAGACTCCTCCCTCAGGCTTTAAAGTTTATCCTACTAAAATTGTTTAATGGATTCCTATGTCTTTAGGAATGAACCTTGAGACAACCTCCACCATAGATTCTGAAATCCATCTAGCAAATCCAAAGATCAAAATCGAGATAAACATCCCAACACACCATGGCATTTGGAAAAGGCAAGGCTATGCTAAAAACCACTATCATAACTCGGAAAAACCATGACACCAACAACAAGAGAACCATACACCAACATGCAAAGCCATGCATGTCAAAACCAACTACGAAATCACACATGCAATATGTTACTTGCAAGTAGTCCTACTAAAGCTGCTTGATCGTGCTCTTCCTTTCTTGATATTTTCTTTTCTTTCTGTATCCTTCCTTTGCTTGTTTTTCCTTTCCTTGCTCCAAAGAAAAACTTGAGCAAAAAATTTGGCGAAGAGCCTGCCAACTCATCCTCGGAAGCTTTTTTTTAATCAATGAGGCCTCTATTTTCTTCATTTTCCTTTTTTTTTTTTTTAATTTCCTCCTCACATGCAACCTGTGATCTTTCACCTTACTTTTCACCTATTTTCCTTTATTTTCATAAATAAATGTACCAAAATGCTATTTTTCCTTTCCAAAGCCTTTGTCATTTTCTTTGCTAATTTCTTTAGCCATAATAAATCGAAATGAACACCGACACGAGGATATGTTTCCCAACATTAAGCTTGGAATGTGTCCCTTACTAGTGGTCTTATTTTTTTCCTTTATTTAAGTTATTACATGCAATTTTCACGAGGGCTATTACATAACCCTCCCCCTTAGGGAAGACCATCCTTGGTGTTAAACTGCACGAGGACCTCAGCCAAACCGTTGAAAGGAAACATACTTTCCATGAAGATTTATAAATTAGCTCGTTGTAGTATTTACAATGAAAGACATGCTTAAAAGAAAAACATCATGAAAACATGAAAAGATAACAACCATACCGCTTACTAGAGCTTTATAACACAACTCATTATGGTTTTACAATAACCACATGTACACATATGCACATTTTCTAAACCATCAAATAAAAGGATATGATTCTCATATCAATCAACAAGGGAGTATAGAGGCTCACACGTCCACCCTCAATGTAATACTAGGATTCACCTCCTTCCTAGGAAGTCTAGAATCCACTACCTCAGTCAAAGTAGCATCCAATGTCTAGCAATACAATCCTATGCTAGTTTTCCTCTCAGTGAACAATTATCGTCTCATTGTTTTAGGGCGCACTCCCAATGTGCATTTGATTCCATCTGGCAATACTAATAACAAAAAAAACGTATCCCCAACCTACCCTTCTCTGCTACACAATCCCTTGGGAATCCGATCACCTCCTTTCTGCAGTCACTCACCTTCCAAGTTCCCTAGCATCCCTTATCCCAAGAGATCCATCCCTTGGCAATGCTTTCTTGCACCGGAAGATACAAAACCAAGGCATATCACTACCTCAAAACCATCATAGCGGTCATAACATGCTCATGGAAATCAATGGACACTATTGAGTACCAGTGTCCCATAATGGCCCTACTCCTGAAGTGCCTTACTAACATACTATTGCATGTTCCAATTCATTTTGTCATTTCTATTGATTCTTGCAGTTGATTTCCACCACCCAACCAGGCATGTTCATGCTTTCATCTTCCAAGCACATAATTTCCATTAGATTCAAAATAAAATGAAATAACTTCACATCATACCTCATTGGTAGCTCGTCAATAAGGTACACTTGTAATCCTATTTACTTCATGTCACAACAAGTCATACTAGCACCTTCGATCAAATCACCATGTATAAAAATATCACATCAGGATAGATCAAAACATAACCATCTAGATTAAAATCATAAATCACATGTAACCATCATAAACCAGAATCATAGATCACATGTAATGACCATAAACCTGAATAATAGATCACTTGTAATCATGATAAAACAGAATCATAGATTACATGTAATCATCATGGACCATAATCATAACTCACATAAAAATAAAGAAAAATATTGATACTTATCCTTTAATCAATCCTTAACTTATAGCTTCATCCTTATTCTATATGCACTATGTATCCATTACCACACTTGAAAAACACCTAGTGCCTTCTCCTTAACCATGTGCACATATACATGGTGTGCATCACACACATATAACCACACACAACCTACAACACCATACAGTACATGCACCTACACTTGAAATACAACACATACACCTACACCCAATGTAAAACACAACACAATATATATGGCTACATTTAGTGTACAAAAAAATACATATACGTGCTCATACTACAACATAACAAATACACATGTCATGATACACTAACTACACAATGATCATGCATAATACAACTTGACCTCAAAACAACATGTATGACATGCACTCAATAACACACATACACTAGTACCGTATGTACAACATGTACACATTACCCACTTGCACACCACACCACCTGTGCAATGTATGTGCATATCACATTTACATGGCACTACCTACACAACGTGTACAGAATGCCACATGTACACTTCACCACCTGTACAACGTGTACACAATCCACATACACAGTACCAGATGTACTAAATGTACATGAAACTACATGTACATAACATCACATGCCCGACATGTTCACAACATCACATGCACGACATGCACACAATACCACATGTACATAGCACCACATGATCATAACACCACTTGTACAATCATGCACACAACACCATATGTACATAGCACCATATGTACAACATGCACATAACACCATATGTACATATCACTGCATATACAACATGTACATAGCACCCTATGCACATAACACTGCATATCCAACATGTGCACACCACCATATGCACACAACACCACATATTCATCATGCACACAGTACAATATGTAAACAGCACCACATATCCAACATGTTCATAGCATCATCTATACCCAACATTGCATATGCAAAATTCATACAACACTATCTGTACCGCCCTGTACATAACATTGCATAAACAACATGTACACACACAACATTGCATGCGCAAAACATAAAAGATGCAACATGTACAACATATACAACATATGCACAACAATAATAACACTCATCCAAAAACACACTGTCTCTACCAAGAAACCTTGCTTTCATTGTCTCCCCCCTATCCATGCTTATCCTAGCATGTCGTGCATCACACTCTTTTCATTTCGCTTATGTATCTCTCAACATTAGCATGTTCATAACATAAACATAGACATAATAGAGTTACATAATATCAATTCATATCCACATGATACTGACCTCAGAGATCTGTTAGGCTACTCTTCCCACTTGATTCCTCATGAACCAAGAATCTCTTCATGTCATTCACCTTAATAAGCAATCATTCCTCCATAAGAATGATTCTTGGTGACCCAGTCAGATAGTGATAGAGATACATACGGACATGCATATATATAACATTAGCACAAAATATTCATGATCTCTTCAAAAAATTACATACCTACATATATACATATATATACATCGACACAATCATGATCACAACATAATTACAAAATATCATAAGGTTAAGGTTAAGAGAACTTCCTTTATCCATGCAACGCATGTTCAACATTGAGAACAACAATTGCCAATGTAGCTAAGGTATCTAATGCCTCAAATATATTTATTTTACCTTTCCTATTTAATTTTCTCATGACTATCCCACCATCATTCATTTACACCAATGAACCCATCCAATCCAACTAGCTATTATATTCTTACCTTCAGCTACCCTTATACATGCACTGAGCTTCATCCAGGGCTTACATCACCTATTGAGTTTCATTTAGTTCTCCCTAGGCTCCATTAACTTCCCTCTTTCCCAACCAATTCCCCAGACCTAAACATAAAATTCAACACAAGAAACAAACAAGAAGAAAACCATGGCAAACCAACAACAATACGACACCACAACCAAAGTGGCATGGCCATGCACAAGACACAAAAAAAATTGCAATCAATCACAAAAAATCACCAAAACAATCGAAATCGTAATACTCTCAATGGACACCATGACTCAATCCCCATGGTTCCCGTTGCTTCCAAAGGAAATCTCAACTTGAGCCTTCTTCAAAATTTCATAGTAGTATCTTTCCATGCAATCCACTAGACCATACTAACATAAACACATAACTATCAGTGCATAAATAAACATAACAATAGATCAATTAACTTACCTTTTCCATGTCAAGCAAATTTCTTGAAATCAAACACATCCAAACCATCTCTCAAGGGACTGCAATCCTTTGACGAATCTAGCTACACATGTGAGATACAATCAATATTAAGAAGACTTCCTATATGCAAGGTATGCATTGGTTTGGAATTAGTGTTTCCAAACATAGACAAAGGAATTCTTGCCTAATTCCTTTCTTTTACCATTTTACATTGTTGCAATAGTGTCTTACTATGCACTGTCACATCTCCCAACTATTAGTTATATAAGCACATCAATTGTTACCTTGTCACGCTAATACAAAGCATGTTTCTTGCAACTATTTACAAATGTCAACCACATGTTCCCAATATCAAGATGATCATATTTATCAGTTTGAAATCAACCTTTACCAAGACTAACAATCATGTCATAATCCATAGTCAACTCATAGTCATTTGACATAATTCCGCAACTATCACCTACTACACTCAAGTACCTATCAACAGTCTCAACACATATGTGTTAGCACAATAATTTTAAAACAAGATCATTCCTTCATGCAATCTTATAGACTCATACTCATATCATGTCATAAATCAAACATTCAACAAACTATAAATGTCCCATTTCAGATAAATCAACTATATGACATAATAGACAACAAACACTCAAACACCAAATAGACAACATAATCAACAATGAAGCACCGAGTCTACTACATAAGCAAACTCATACCTTAGTGTATCTTAGGGGAGGCTATATTGTCTTCACAATCAATCTAGTTAGCATGATATAACTTTATAACACATCATCTCAAGCACAAATATCATTATGATATCCATAAGAGTAACTAACTAACATGTTCACATCATAAGCTCATAAACATTGGTCGTTCGTGCATAACAATCACATATGCGAGGTTAGTCTAGATTAGTATGACATAATATCACAACATATTAACTCATACTTCAATGTTATAACCTTAACCATATGCATATGCCAATCTAATTTAGCATGATACATATAACATCAAGATATTAATTTCATAACCCTAATCATCAAGTTACTAGCATATAACAACAATAAGTTAAACTATAACATATAACAAAGTCATCAAGTTATCTAACCTACTCGACACATGTTCATATTACTACGTTAATCAACTATCATCTATCATGTATGTAACCATAACGTCGATATAATGAAAGGTATACACATAACCATAATGTATATAACAATCCTTAACCTACATACCTGCATGACCAACATATAAACCTATATGACGAGATGCTCTTACCTTGAGGCCCAATGTTGCAAGTTCACTTTGATGATCTACGTCTCTTGCTCTATCTCAACCAACACATTAACATCATAACATATCATCATGATGACCTAATTACATACAATGACCACCTGCACAACAACCTTCACCATGAGAATATAGACATTACAACATAAAGACAATAACATGCATAACAAATACATATACAACCATACACCCATGATGACACATTCCACACCAACACCATCAACCTTCCCATGGCAATACCATTACAACCATGAATGACACCATGCATATGCAATAAAAATTAAAGCATGACTAACACATGTGAAACCAACATGAATGCACGACCAACACAAAACCCATACATTCTGAGGGGTGAACCATGCTCTGATACAACTCTGTAACGCACTCCTCCCACATCTACCCAAGTAATTGATCAATCAGGGTAAACATGTGACAAGAGGCTATTATGATATGATTCAACCTCCTTGGTGACCTTAAGGAAATGGAGTTGATCGAAACACATCAACGATATCTTCCACATTAGAAACAACACTCCCAAGAGGAAACCCAACCACTCAGGTATCCTGCCCTTCAATTCCATTGATTTTTAGACCTATTGACCTCTGGATGCTCTCATGCTATGAGCATTCCAGTCTATATGGATCTTTGGACACTCTCACGGGTATTCATTCCTACATCTAGGGACTTTTCCCAATAGACCTGTGCCATCTTATGTGGAATTTAAGGCACTTTTCTAGCCCATAATTCAGGCCACTGCCCAGAACCTGATGTAACTTCCAAAATCCATTAAACACATAATGAGAAGACTAATAAACAAAAAATAAACTCTAGGACTAGGTCTCATCCCCAAACAGGACTGATATTCTATTAAACACAAACCATCAATGTAATCTATAGGTCTAGGATGACTAAAAACTCTTATGAAACATGACAAGAAGGATCACCACCTTATCCCTTAAACTGTTACAACATACATTAGTTATTGCATCTATCATTTTAACAATTATAGGTAAATACATGAAATAACCATGACATGAACCAGTCAATTAACCATGTTTATAACCAACATAGAACCATGGAAATGACAGTGAGATAAAAATCATAAAATCCACATATAAACAAGTACAAAAGCAAGAGAACTTAGCTTTTATTAACCATAGGAGAATTTGACCAGGCTTAGGACTTCCACGTGCCACCCAATCATAGACATGGTTGAACCAAATATTTCTTTCAACTAGTCACCCTCCATATTTCAAGCATGAATGTGGGACCTCATTGATAAACTAATTCGAAAACCAACCAAGGGAATCTAGAGGTTAAACCACCTCCACCCTCACCAAACCGTGGTCACACCAAAACTAGTGATCTAATCACAAAATGAAACCGAGCTTGGAATTCCATCCAAAATCCATCACTATCCTTGAGGAATTTTCCATTGCAATTCAATCTCAGATCACTAGGCCCTAAACTGAGACACCGACCTCTTAGGCTTTACTTGAATCCACACTATATATATAGGAACTAAATTGAGACTCCTTCCTCAAGCTTTACTATGTATCCCACCAAAATTGGTCAAGGGATTCCTAGGTCTTCGAGAATGAACCTTGAGACCACCTCTGCCCCATATTCCGAAGTCCATCTGGCAAATCCAAAGATCAAAATCGAGATAAACATCCCAACACACCATGGCATCCAGGTAAGGAAAGGATAAGATGAAAACCACTATCATAACCCAACAAAACCATGCCACCAATAGTAAGAGAACCATACACAAACATGCAAATCTATGCATGTCAAAATCGGCTAGGAAATCACACATGCAATATGTTACCTACAAGTCTTCTTGCTGAAGCGACTTGATCATGCTCTTCGTTTCTTGGTATTTTATCTCCTTTCCTTGTCCTTCCTTTGCTTGCTTTTCCTTTCCTTGCTTTGAAGAAAAAATTGAGTAAACACTTTATAAATGAGGCCTCTATTTTCTTATTTTTCCATTATTTTGCCTTCAATTTCTTTGTCACATGGAATCTGTGAACTTTCACCTTACTTTTCTCCCATTTTTCTTTATTTTCATAATTAAATGTGCCAGAATGCCATTTTTCCTTTCCAAAGCCTTTGTCATTTCCTTTGCCAATTTCCTTAGCCATAATAAACTGAAATGAACACCCACACCAGGATGTCTTGCCCAACATTCAACTCAATTTTCACTAGGTTGTTACAATCACGATTACTATTTTTTTTCTTCCATATTAGTTTGAAAACCATGTTGTAGTTACCTAGTTCCACTTTATTTTCCATGCTCTATGCTCGGTGTTCGTAATAGCTCTTGGGTTGCTGAATGGAAAAGCAGGGGTACTCTTCTTGTCTATTGTCTAGGTAAGTTACAATACATACATTATTTGGTTGACATAATAATTCTTTTGACTTAATTGATTACTCTTGGTGATCTTTGGTAAATAATTGCAATGTTTTTTTATTATTGTAACATGGATCCATAAAACCATATGAGGACGAGTGAAGGTAAACACATTTATATGCATTTTTTCTTGCATTTGTGAGAAACTTATCTTTCTTCATACACCTCAGTCTAATGTTGATTAGTTTCTTGTTTCTAGGTATAGGTTTACTTTAACTTTCTTATCCTCCTATACATTTTAGGACTTGCATTTTTTACAGTAGGGTTTATTCCATGAGGGATTACATAGGTATTTATTCCTATATCCTTCCTTCATAGGGTTTTCTGTAGATATTTCAAAACTTGTCAAGAATTTTACTAATATTTGAAACTTGACTCGTTGGCTTAAGGTTTTCTAAACAGAATTATAGAGTCTTGTTAAATTAAAATATGTTGTAGTCAAAAATAAAGTTTCCCTTTTGAAAGATGTTTGAAATTTGGCATTCAATGGTTTATCATCCCTATGTTGAGGGTTTGAGATGGTTTTGTTATAAGATGATTATCTAAACTATATGATAGTATAAAAGTATGTTAGGCCCCTATAATAGTAGTATATCCCCCTTATTATTATTATTTTTCCCATGTAGCCCCCATATTGTGATTGTTGTGCCCCATAGAAGCCTAATATTTTTATTGTTGTGCCCTTACACTATTATTGTTATGTTTTCTCATTAAATTGTCACCCCTTAGACTCCTACATGTACAAAGGAGGTCTTGCAATTTGTATCATCCAAGAATTGTTCATTTATGTAATGTAAAGGAGGTTTATCCATCGAAGAGTATCATTTTTAAGTCATTGATATATATATATATATATTTGTGATATGGTTACATAACATTTGGTATAAGAGATTTGGATTCTAGGGTTTTGCTTCTTTATAGAGGTCATCTTGGAATTTTTGCTATAATGTTTTTTATATGAGGTTTCAGAAGCTGAATTTTTTACCACGTGGAAATGAAATCTCAATGAACTTCACGTAATAATTTTAAGGCTTGGTTCACTACATTTTCGAAAATATGATCTAAGGAAGATAGGGGTTTCACAAGCTCCAGAATTGAATCTCAAACAAGTGACCTAGGGAAAGTCATCATAACTTTCATTCAGACATCAGATTTGAATTTTGTAAAGATTAGCTGAAGTTTCATGAACAATAGTTTTTCATGTATAAATTTAGGAGGCAAAGGTTGAAACAATGACACATGGAACCCCGTAAAAATTTGATCTGCTGAACTAGTCCATAATCATGTCATCATGGGTGATTTGGCATAACTATTTCTTGAAGAATCTAGTCTTGATTAGAATTATGGGGTTAGAAGGAAGACTCAAAGAGCTACCACAGGAAGAAATTTCAAGACTTGGAGATTAGAAATTATAGAGTTACAACCATTTCAAGATCAAGCTCCTAAAAGCAAGAAACATCTATGTATTGTTTTTTTTGTTTTTTTGTTTTTTTGTTTTTTGTTTTTTTGTTTTTTTGTTTTTTGTTTTTGTTTTTTGTTTGTTTGTTTGTTTTTGTTTTTTTTGTTTTTTTTTTTTTGTTTTTTTTTTTTTTTGTTTTGTTTTTGTTTTGTTTTTTGTTTTGTTTTTTTGTTTTGTTTTTGTTTTTTTTTTTTTTAATTCAGTTTGAAGTGATTCCAATGGAATATTGGAGCATAGGTATAAGTATTTGGTTGTAAAATTCCTCCTAAAAAAATAATTCTACACCCATTAATCCCTCAAAAATATTTAATATGATGCATGAAGAGGAAGAATTGCAACATGAAATATAAAACTTATGAGACCAAGTGCAACAAATTTCTGTCTCACAAAGAGTAACCAAAGATGAACTAAAAGGAAATATGGATAGTTTAAAAGGTGACATGAATTGTCTAAAAGAATATATGGAAGTTTTGAATGAAGGTTTAACAAAGTTGTTGCAAGAAAGGCTTCCCAGTGGTGACAAGGTAATCCATGAAAATCATGATGAGGACAAAAGTAATATGAATTACAATTTTAGAGACTCCAATGTGGGGCTTAATAACCACCACATTCCAAATATATATATGAGGAATTTTGATGGCAGGGATCCTATAACATGGATACTATAGATGGAGAAATATTTCTCTCTTCAAGATGTGCAACCATCACAAAAGGTACATATTGCATCTTTATATTTAGACCCGAATCAGTTTGTATCATTTAGATGGATTTGTTCTCGTAAACCGCTTGTCACTTCGTCAATTTTTTACAGATGAAATGATATCACATTATGAAGATACAAAGAGCAACACCTTCTTTAGCCAATTGATAAATCTCAAATAAAAGGGTTCAATGGCAGAGCACATTAAGACTTCCAAAAATTGAAAATTAGGGTAACCGATATTCGAGAGGAGCATATGATTGATGTCTTAATAGGGACTTTAAAATATAACATCCAACATGAGTTTCACCATTGGGAACCTAATTCATTGGATAAGACATTCACAGTGGAAAGAAAAGTTGAAAGAAAAATTATGACAACAAGGAAGTACACCACTCACAACTGTAATGCTGGAAGTGTTGCTCCTAGTCTTCCACAACCTACAAGTTTGAAACCACAACCATTGGAGGAAAAAAGAGAAAAAGGTCTGTTATAATTGTGATAAAAAATACACTAAAGTTCATAAGTGTGCTAAGAAGAAATTATTCTACATAGATAGTGAAGAGGAGGAACGAAAGGAACAAGAAACATCAAAAGAGGATGATATATACAAGGAACCAACCCTAGATAAAGAAGAAATGAATATGGAAATATATTGTAATGCATTGGCAGGAACTACCACTCCTAAAACTCTCAAGATAGATGGATATATCAATAAGAAAAATGTAATAGTGTTGAATGATTTAGGTTGTACCCATAGTTTTATTCATTGTAAGATAGCTAAGGAATTGAATTGTTTCCTATATCCAACACTAGAGTATCAAATGATGGTTGCAAATGGAGGAACTATAAATTTCTATGGAAAGTGACATAATATCAAGCTAACCATGGGGAAATATGTATTGAATAGTCCAATGCTTTCCATTCAATTGGGTGGTTCTTATGTTTTACTAGGAGTCCAATGGTTACAATCTTTGGGGACTACAACTTTCAATTTTTAGGAACTTTTCTTCAAATTATTTTGTGAAGGAAAGGAAGTTGAATTAAGGGGTATCACAGGGAAAACCAGAAATAAAATAATCTCTAATGGCATGACAAAGCTTCTCAAGAAAGCAAAATGGGGCGTAGTTTCACAATTATGCTCACTAGGGATTCAAACATAGAAATAATCTATTTCTCCATATCTCCATAATGTATTTGACAATCATTCCAAGGTGTTTGAGACTCCCAAAGGCCTCAAAACTATTCATGATCATGATCATACAATTCATTTTATTTCAGTAAGTGTTCCTCCAAACTAGATATCCTTATGCCCAAATGAGTGAAATTGAACGTATGGTTGTATAAATTCTAGAGGATGGTATAATTCAACCTAGCAAAAGTCCTTTCTCTGCTATAGTAGTATTGGTTCACAAGAAGAATGGATCATGGTGTATGCTTCCAAATTATAGGGAGCTCAACAAGATCACTATTAAAGATAAATTTCCCAATCATATTATTGATGAATTACATGGAGAGATTTACTTCAGCAAGATGGATCTTCATTTAGGATATCATCAAATTAGAATGAAGAGTAAAGGACTTTTGAAACATCATTCATAACTCATGAGGGTCATTATGAATTTTTTGTCATGCCTTTTGGCCTTACTAATGCACCTTCCACATTTCAAGGTTTGATGAACTCCATTTTCAAATGCTTAGAAATTCTGTGTTAGTATTTTTTGATTATATACTAATCTACAACAAGTCTTGGAAGAATCATGTTCAACATGTTTACAGGGTGCTCAAAATATTGGAGGAGAAATAGTATGCAAAAAGCTCCAAATGTTTCTTTAGATTACAGGAGGTGGAGTAGTTGGGTCCTATTATATCTCATGAGGGTGTTAAGGTAGACCCTAACAAAATTAAATCCATTAAGGAATAGAAAACCCTCACAACCATAAATCATATTCGAGGATTTATCGGGTTAATAAGGTATTATCATAATTTTTTTAAGAATTATGGGAGAATAAAAACACCTCTAACATCATTACTAAAGAAAGATGCATTCTTTTGGACTTTAGAAGCAACAATGTCCTTTCAACATCTTAAAGATGCAACGTGAAAGCACCGGTCTTAGCTACGCTAGACTTCACATTTCTTTTTTTATTGTGGAATGTGATGCTTCAGGAAATGGAATTGGTGTTGTTGTAATGTAAGGAGGAAGTCATATTACTTTTGAAAGTCGTCAAATAAAAGGAAATTATTTACATAAACTTGTTTATGAGAAGGAAATGTTGGCAATACTACATTCACTAAATCAATGTTGAACTTACCTAATGGGAAGACACTTCAAGGTGAAAACAAATCATGATAGTCTTAAATTATTTTTGGAACAAAGGTTATCTTCAGAAGAAAAAAACAAATGATTGAAAAAGATATTGGATTATGACTTTGAAATCATCTACATAAAAGCGAAGAAAAATGTTGTTGCAAATTCACTCTCAAGAAAGGATGAGGATGTGGAAGCATTTCTTTCTTCCATTTCTATTATCCAACCTGAGTCGATAATAAAAGCAAGGGATGAATGGAAGAAAGATGAAGAGTTTTGGTCACTCATTCAAAAGTTGCAACAAGATCCTCATATTTGATACATTTAGATGGAAAAATGACTTATTATGGTACAAAGATCATTTATATTTTTGTGAGAATTCCCAACTCAAGGAAAATATTATTTTGGAATTGCAAACCTCTCCATTAGGAGGGAACTAAAGATTTTTAAAAACCTACCATAGGGCCAAGAAAAAAAGTTTTTGGGATTGTCTTAAAGTTGTCATTCAGAGGTTTGTAGTAGAATATTTGGTTTTCCAACAATATAATATTGAGACAATTAAGACCCTGGGTCTATTACAACCTTTATCCATTCCAGTCAGCATTGGGAGGAGGTCTCAATGGATTTTATCAGAGGTTTACCCAAGTCTAAAGGAAAGAGTTTCATCATGGTGGTAGTTGATATACTTACCAAGTATGCACATTTTTATGCATGATTTCATCCTTTTAAATCCAATACAGTTTCTACTACATTTATGGAAACAATTCAAAAGCTTCATGGAATTACAAAGATGATAGTAAGTGACAGAGATCCTATTATCACTGGAAACTTTTGGGTGAAATTATTTTCTTGTCTTGGTACTCAATTAGCTCATAACTCATCTTATCGTCCCCAATATGATGGGAAAACTGAGATAGTGAATTTTTTTTTCGAAGGATATCTTCATTGCTTTGTATCTAATAAACAAACACATTGGGTCAAGTTGTTACCTGTCACTAAATGGTGGTATAACCCTTCCTTCCATATTGCAGCAAAAAAGACCCCATTTATGGCATTTTATGGATATGATCCACCATCCATAAGATCATCTTTAGGAGAAAATTCTAAGGTTCAAGCAATTGAAGATCACATCAAGCGTCAACAACAAGTTCGCTAACTCTTAAAGGATAATGACATTCTGGTGCATAATCAAATGAAACAACAAACGGATCAACATCATAGTGAAAGAAGTTTTGATGTAGGTGACTGTGTATTTTTATGGCTACAACCATACAAACAAATGTCTCTCAAGCAAGATAAGAAGGATAATAAATTATCACCCAAGTGCTACAATCCTTACAAGGTGTTGAAAAAGATTGTACTGTGGCATACAAATTAGAGCTGCCTGCATCTTCCTGAGTACACCCAGTTTTCCATGTTTCATGCTTAAAGAAGGTTATTAGTGACAAGATTCCAATTCAAACAATGTTTCCATAACTTAAAAAGAAATAAAATTCATATTTGAGCCTGAAGCAATCATGAAAGAAAGAACTCGATAGCTACAAAATTGATCATTTTCAAAATATCTCATTAAGAGAAAAAACTTACCCACTGAAGATTCCACATGGAGGATGATAATTTTATACAAAAGAATATAGATCTACTCAAGCATTGAGCACAACACATTTTTTGAAGGAGAAGGGCATGTTAGTTCCCTATAATACTATTGTATCTCCCTTATTATTATTTTTTTTCCCATGTAGCCCCGATATTGTTATTGTTGTGCCCATAGAAACCAAATAAGTTTATTGTTGTGCCCTTACATTATTATTTTTATGTAGGATCTAATTATATTGTTACCCCTTACACTTCTATATATACAAAGGAGGTCTTGTCATTTGTATCATCCAATAATTTTTCATTTATGTAATGTAAAGGAAGTTTTCCCCTTGAAGAGGATAATTTTTAAGTCGTTGATCTATCTATTTGTGAGTTTGTTGCATAAAAAAGTAATTTATTATTTGATATTTCCCTTTTTCCAGGTCCGACTTTTTTTAAATAAATTTAGGTTCTAGAGGTTAATTAAAATGTTACCCTAAGGTTGTAGGGTTTGAACCTAGTTTTTGCATAGTTTCTTATTCCTCTTGATAAGAGTTCCCTAATTATTCTAGAATTTTTATTCAATGTAGAATGATATATTTGTAGGCCTATAATATATTTTAGCAACTTAGTTAAATAAATCAATGTGATTATTTTAAAGGAATTCTTATTCTTTGGTCTGGTGTTTCTGACATTTTTAGTTATAAATTTTTTCCTAGCAGTTATTATGTGTGTGTATTTACATCGACACTAGGTTGATGATAACTTTCTGTAGTTGAAAATAGATATTATTTATAGTGGGGTTTGATTGGGTTTACAAAAATCTTGTTATATTCTTAAAAATTATATCGGGATGCGAGACCTTTTCCCATTTTGCTGGTATAACCCGACATGGCCAAGGAAACTAATTTGGTTTGTTGTAACTGAAACATTTGATAATTTTATTCTAGTCTCTGAGTTTCTTATTAAATAACCCTTTTTTTTATTATTATTTTCTAGTTCAACGGGTAACCAGGAGCTGGATCCGAGACTAATTTGTATGATTGAATTTGATTTATAAGTTATGAGTAACCAATTCTATAATAGTTTCAGACTATATTATTTAGCACAATATTTATTAATTCACACATATAAACTTCTGATACTATACCATAGAGTCTTTAACTTAGTCATCCTGTCACAACACAGATTCCCTCACAAGGAATTATACTATTCTTATTACAAATTATATTGTAACTATATTAGAATATTAACATATTTTCGTAGTCAACTAAGTATACAAGAGTTTCATCAATCATTTACAACAAGAAACTTTAGGAAAAAGTTTTGATAAAAAATCCATATACCATTTTTATTTACAACAACATATTTCAATTATGGAAAAAATTATAACAATGCAAAATACTTATCTATTTAGTTTAGGATGACAGAGAATCCACAGAATATAAGAACCACTCCTCCTAACCAATGAGAATGGCATCTACTAGTTCTACCTCAAGCCAATGTGTCACTCGAAAAATTGCTTGACAATTACCTAACGAGGTTCTCTCAAAGGAATCAAGATTGTACAAGTCTAGCCAAATAACTCACATAACGACAATGATGTCTTAGAGTTTCCACTGGCCACCAACTATTTCAAGAATACCCTAACTGGCAGTATCCCACCTTATCTTAACAATGTCTTCTTCAAGTTACTAATTTTCTCTTCTTCCCTCTTATATGCCTTAGGTGTTTCTCTCATATCCTCCTTGGCTTATTTTTCTCAAATGGGTTATCTCTAAATAAGGAAGAAAATGCCCTCTATCTATCTTGTGAGTAAAAATATTGCATGTAGTTTCTTCCCCACGAATTCCAAGACTTTCCATAACCTTTGAAAATAAAATTAAAATAAAATTCTAAACATTCAAGTTTTTCACTAGGCTTTCCAACTAACCCATCATTTACCAAGTCTGTGAAGTAAAAATAAGCAAAATATTTACAATAACTGAGGGATATTAAATCTCCACCCCCCTCCCACCCCCATGTAAAACACCGTCCCTAGTGTTCACTCTTGCCGTTGGAATAGGCTAGGATATGCTTCTCACATAAAAATTTCATCTTCCTAGGTAGCCTCTTTTGAGATAAAGTGCCTCCTCTACACTTTAACCTAGGTAATAGGTTACCTCTGTAACATTATTTATCCATAATCGAGAATACACAAAGGCTCTACCAAGAATTCTCTATCTAGTTTGACCTGTTCCATAATCATTAAAACTATCATTAGCTTATGTCAATCATAAAAAAATAGACATATACATATCAGAATATTTAATGTTTAATTTTTGTCTGCACATCCTGCGAATTAATGATATGTCTAGGATCATATACACAATTCTTTAAAATGAAACATGAAACACATTATCAAATTGTATATTGTTACACTGAAATTTGTCACCATGACTATCTGCAGTTAATATGGCTCCATCAATAGTCATATTATCCTCCTTGTCAAGCCTTATACCTCTGCTCTCCATGTCAAACTTCAAAAAAGAGAGAAAGTCATTAAAAATCATGTTTATCTCTGGGTACGCAGGTTCTCTCTACCTTGCCTGCGTGTACGCATCCCAAGCTCATTGTACCTGCGTACTTGTACGCTCTGTAAGTCAAGGGATGGGTGCGTACTCCTGTAAAGGTCAAAAGGCGCGAATTTCATCTTAAAAAAGTTACTTGTGGTCACTTCTAGAGCTTTCTAGAAGAGTGTTTGACGTGTATTGAGCGCCTCTAGATGGTTCATGCATCCCTATGATAGAGGAACTTATCCTATCAAGAGAGGAGCTACCCCATCCAAAAGAGGGAGTATCCCATTGATGTTGGAACTGAATAACTTCCTCTAGAACACTATAAATACAGCCATTGGGCCAAGGGAGGGGAGGTTGAAAGCTGAACATTCCAAAGGGTAGATGTTGCTGGAATTAGGACTTCCATTGTAAGCTTGTGAGGAGAGATTACCATCCTTTCTTGTTTCATTTGGAAGTGGGTGAGCTTGTCAAAGTAGAGGAAAACTCTTGCTGGACCCTGGGAGGAACTTGCACAACACCAAGGCTCAGGTTGTAATGGTTTCTTTTTTGTTTCCTTAATACAAATAAGTCCATTCTTCTCACTGATTTGTTGTTAATGAATTGTTTCATATACTCCTTGGTCTATATGTTGAATATGCTTTGTTTTTTGGAATATTCAGGTGTTATGTAATCGTTTGATTGTTAGTGTATGCAGGTTTCAAGTGAAGGAGGAGCTCATGTGGATCGACGAGGCTGGACTGCTGCAACAAGTGTTGGACTTGAGGTAGGATCGAAAAACACTTGGTTTCTCATAGAATAATGTATGTTTAGAGAAGGATTGCTCTTAATTGTCTTGTTTGTCACTAGAGAGTCTTAGACTCCTAGGGAGGTTAGTTTTGTCCGCAAAAATAACTCTTTCCGCATGACAAATTGGCTCTACCAAGAATTCTCTATCTAGTTTGACCTGTTCCATAATCATTAAAACTATCATTAGCTTATGTCAATCATAAAACAATAGACACATACATATCAGAATATTTAATGTTTAATTTTTGTCTGCACATCCTGCGAATTAATGATATGTCTAGGATCATATACACAATTATTTAAAATGAAACATGAAACACATTATCAAATTGTATATGACTAGGTAGTGCCAGCTGGTATACTACAGGTCCAATTCTTTACAATATTGGGAAAGGTTCATAGAATCGGGGAGCTAATTTTGCATGACCATCAAACCTTAAGGTATTTTTTTTTGGGTTTAACCCTCACATATACATTAAATCGAACTCGAAATTCTATATAGGTACTCGTATTATCTACATAAGCCTTGTACCTATATTAGGAAGCCTTAAAATCCTAGTGAACTTTTCTTACAACCTGTTCCATTTGTGCTAGCATATCAGGTCCTAGAGTCAACTTATCTTTAGGGTTGCTCAATTGACAGGTGTCCGACATTTCCTTCCATATAAAACCTCAATAGGTTCGATTTTCAAATAGGCATGGTAACTATTTTTATATGAAAATTCCACCAGGTGGAGGTAATCTTCTCACTCGGTTGGTTGTTGCATAAAATACATCCTTAACATATCGTCAAGTACTTGGTTCACTCGTTTTGTTTTCCTATCTGTCTAGGGATAGTATGTGGTACTGAATTGGACTTGGTACCTAATCCAGTAAAAATAACCTTTGAAAATGAAAAACTGAACTTCACATCTTTATCGGAAATCACCACTTTAGGTATACCATGTAACTAGAATATTTTTTCATGAATATATTTGTGATTTGGACAATTTTTATAAGTAGACTACACATGTATGAACCATGTAGATTTACTTAATTTTTACACTACAACCATAAAAAATTATTTTCCCTTTTTGATATAGGTAAACATGTAATGATGTCTAATATAACAATGTCCCATTTCCACCCAGTAATAAGCAATGGGTGAAGTAGACTAGATGTGTGTTGGAGCTCAACTTTAACTTGAATGTTATATACCTAGGGGGGATAATATGAGGTACAAAGGGAGGTACCCAAGGTAATAATGTAATAATGGGATGGACCATAGTAATAAATAAGGTGGTTAACCCATATCATGTAAGGGACCACAAGTAGTTAGTAATAATGTAATGGACCCATGGTATTATTTCGATGGTATGAGGGAACCATGGTAATGATCCATGGTATTGTATGTATGAGGCCTATATAGAGGATAGAGACTCCACATGGAGAGATGTCAAGGATTATTGTATGAACATGCATATGGCTTGTGGAGTGTTCTCCTTTCTTAAGGAGTGAATGTATGATGTTACTCTACCTTAAGGGTTTGATCAATAAAGAATCATTTCTATCTATTTATATATTATTATTTCTGGGGTTTATTTGCATTATATTATATTTTTATATCAGATATATAACAAGTAGTATCAAAGCACTTTCTAGGGCAAAAAAAAAAGTGGAGAATTTTTTATTTTTATTTTTTGTAGGATTTCGGGGGCGGCAAGTTTGCAAACCAGATCTTTACATTTTGGTGCAAGATCTACAAAATATAATTGTAGATCTGGATTCTATGTGAAAAAATACCGGATTTCAAAAAAACAATCGGTCGAATCAGACTCCGGATGAAGGAGATATTACTGATTTAAAAATCAGTGGGTTGCAGACAATTTTTTGGGGCAGCGAGTTTGCGGCGTAGATATGGACGTCTTGGTGCAAGATCTGCAAAGTCTAATTGTAGATCTGGAATTTTTGTGAAAAATACCCAATTTCAAAAAAAAATTTAGTTGAATCGGAGTCCGGATGAGGGAGATATCGCTGATTTAAAATCATCTCTTTTTTTTCAAAATTTTTGGGTGACGAAGGGAGAGTTGCAGCGCAAATATGAAATTCCAGTGCCTGGATCGGGATTTCTATCACCTGGGCAGATGCAAAATGGTTGTTACATTTCCAAAAACAGGTCATAATAGGGATTCTGAGCAATATTGACTAAAATGTGACAATTTCAAATTTTCGCCAAGTAAGTGAATTTTTTCAAAACCCTCTTCATGGCGGTTCTATGTTTTACAAGAAAAGATAATGGCCCTACTATTGAAGAATACATAAAAACACAAAAGTCATTATGGGCACATCATTGGAGATTTTTTGTACTGGGTAATTTTGAGGATGAGGCGGCCACATGGTGGGGATTACTTAACCAAAAGAAGTGTTCGAACGTGCACGATAAAGAACTTGAAAAATTACTTTTAGACAGATGGTCTCATGCCAGAAAATAAGATAAGGAGAAACACATGGGGCTATTTCCTACTGGTATATTCTTATTACAAGTTCATGGATTGATTCAAAAGGAGAAGATCATTGTTTCTATAAATTCTAGTTGCAAGCATAATTTTATCAATGTTAATTTGGCAAAAAAATTGCAAGTTCTTGCAAAACACATTGAAAACACACAAGTGGATGATGAGGATGTTAAAGTGTATAAGGATTTGAAGATTTCTATGGATAAGTATGTGTTGCATGGTGATTTTTATACTTCAGAGATGGATAATATGGATGTTGTTTTGGGATATCCTTGGATGGAATCTGTGGGTACTATCAATATTAATGTGCAGAAGAAATTCCTGAAGCTCTGGTATAAAAAGAAGAAAATTACATTACAGGATATTTCCATCAATAAATAGGTAGAGTACAAGGAGGCAGAAGCAGAATATGTTCTAGGGACTGACATATCAGATGATGAGTCAGTGATGATCGACAATCAAACACAAACAGAGGCTGAAGTAGAAAATGTTACAGGTGCTGATACATCAAATGAGGGCTCAGTGGTTGAAATAATATTGAAAGATAAGACACCACAACAGGCACCACAACATGCACCAGATAATAGTCAGGCTCTAGTAAGGGGTGAATTAAAGAAAAAGACACCGTGGGTTAAAACTTCAACATATCATCACCCACATCACCCCGCAAGACAACAACCAACAATATGGCAACCAATTAGCCACAAGGACAACAACCCCCACATGACAGATAGAGCAGAGAGAAGATCCACCTACTACACATCAACACAGAAGAGCTGCCATGGTCAACTTCCATCTCAAGCGAGTGAGGCACCAACGAGATTGAGGGTTCACCTTTCTCTTGGATGGCTAGATGCACGTGCATGGTACCAGTGGACTACTCTTTTGAGTAGATCTTATTATTTGTGTTCTTCTCATGTTTCGGGGACGAAGCATGCTAAGGGGGGTGGAATGTTATGTACCTAGGGGGGGTAATATGGGCAAGGGAGGTACCCAAGTTAATAATGTAATAATGGGATGGGCCATAGTAATAAATAAGGTGGTTAACCCATATCATGTAAGGGACCACAAGTAGTTAGTAATAATGTAATGGGCCCATGGTATTAGTTCGATGGTATGAGGGAACCATGGAAATGACCCATGGTATTGTATGTATGAAGCCTATATAGAGGCTAGAGACTCCACATGGAGAGATGTCAAGGATTATTGT
>APFE030133770.1:0-16162 GCA_000404065.3 Pinus taeda
CAGTGCTTACATGGATGAAGATCAAAACAGTGATCTTTCAAATGGCCAACTCAGTCACAGTGTTGGCATTTCACGATCGGTTGTTGTTGTTGTTGTTGCTGTGGAAGAGGGGCATAATCTGGAACAGCTGGGGGTGAACTGTCATGAGGAGTAGGTGAATTTTCATGAATGAATCCAGCACTCTGAAACTGAATGGGCTTGGCATTGTCTGGAATATGAAAGGGCAAGTCCTTGCCATATCCAAGACTAGTTCTGTGCTTGTTGTGGACAAGTTGTTCCCAAGGTCTAATGATGGGTTTGGGAAGTGCAGACTGAGTTTCTGCATCTGCATGTACAACTGCTGCTTTATTGGGTATTAAATCTGAACCAACCGTAACATTATTGTATCGTTGTTTATGGGAGTTTGTTTCAATCTTTTGAACAGAAACAAGTTCAGAATGATGACTCCATTGCTGTAGCTTTGTCTCAAGCTGCAAAAACTCAATATTCTCATGTGCATTTTGGAGACAAATTTTAATATTGGAAATATAGGTTTTGTTGATATTAACCATCTCATCAATAGTGGAAAGTATTAAATTATTCAGTAGTTTCAATACATCATCTATTCTATCCATTTTAAACCAATATAATCAGAGAAGTGATGTTATCTTCAACTACAAATTGGTCTATAAAATGATAAGTAATTGCAACTATTAGATGAGTAGCACGATGCCAATATCACCAAGTCATTGTAGCAGACATCACAATACCAATTTCAATGTAGCAAATGACTCGCTGCTTTAATGTACTTCTCAAATTATTCAAACTACTCACACTGTGAAAAAGAGAGTCAATCTTTGACTTTCTTTGCAAATGAGATTTGTCGACAGTCTTGGTACAGCTTGGTTTGTGTCATCAAGCTAGATCGAACCATGCAAACTGATTTCTCATAGCTGAACTAAAGCTTAAAAAGAATCAAGTATCTTCACCCAGTGTTAGAATCGGGAAAATTCTGAAACAATCAACAATGTATCTTTAACGCAGTGATTTGTCAAGCCCCTTTTTGGAAGGTCAAAACTCAATAATTCTTTAAATTTAACATTTGTTTGCAAAGTAATGGCATCATGGATATAATGAGTATTTCAACCTCCAATTTGACTCCTTAATAAATTTGGCATAGACAATATATTTGGAACACATACTCGCCCTTGACACATTGAGATTTCAGAGCACAATTAAGTCTGAAAACACAACTCAATCCTCAGGTAATGTAACAAATAATGAATCCCTTATTTTCTGATCATAAACCCTGTGATATGTAATTCAAACTTCAGATCTGGAAAATTAGATGAAGAACTGTTTTTTTTTTATCCATAACATACTTGTTCCTTCAAAAATTACAAAATATAGCAGAGCTTTAACATTTGACGAGGGAAACCTAGTTTAATTTCTTCACAAAGATCTCAGCCTTTGACAGTCAAATGGAGCCAAGAATAAACAGTTTTCTGTTTGCTATGTTCAACCCTTTTTCGTTGGTGTAAACACTCTACACCAAGTGAATTACACTCCTAAATTATCTCTCAACATAAAAATCTTTGGTGTTTTACGACCCTATAAAATAATTTTTAAAGTGCACAACAATGCAACGTAATGAATGATTCAACTCATAGAGACTGATTCCTTATGAATAATATGCACAAAGAATCATATAAATCACTACTTCAAGGCTTACAGGCAGCTCACAAGTGTGCCTATTGGACAATGCTTCCGTTGTATTGCTTCATGACTGCACATAACTTTAAATCACACGAGTCTTGACATTAGAACAAAGTGCAAAACTCAAGATGAATCTAGCAAATATTTTTGAAAAAGTCTTTACATGATCAAAATACTAATTCCTCGGGCCTGTCAAGTATTAACAAGAAAATATTGTTCTGCTTAGTAAGCCGCATGTTTCAAGCCGATTTACCAAAAATCAAAATACTTGTAACTGAACCACTACTAAACCACAACTCAGTATAAATTAAAAAGTGCTTTCCACTTGCACATTATCATCTACATTAGCTTCTTTCATTCTTCAAATCCTGGTAGCTTCAACCACAAAATACAGTTATGTATTGATGCATCAATGGCAACACATTTCAAGTCCATAGTGTACAATGCCATTTATTTACGTACATGGGAACGCTACATATCATATGCTCCCCACGGAGCAGCACCAGCCCCATAGGAGACTACCAAAAAACGTTTCTTGGAATATGTTCATTCAAATGTCGAATTCTCCTCAATTCTCCGAGATATTAGGCCCGACACATTTCTTTTCGATTGTCCCTCTCAGCAAAATGAGTGATTTGGAATTTCAGCGCCCTTAGGAGACTACCAAACTGTGCTATTTCGAGGAAATAGGAAAAGGGGATCACTGTAATTCCACCAACATGCAATATACAGGCAAAAGAATTAACACAAATCCATGAGGACCAACTACAAGAGAAGGAATGGTTTCTGTGTCGAGTGGTTCCAAGGCCAATCCATAATCACAATGTTTCATTTCCAACACCAATACAACTCTAACGCATCACATAAAATCCAACAAATCTTGCAACCAATGGTCGTCCAACACAACAAATACAAAATAAGGAAAACCTGTAAGAATCAAGACAAATTGATCGAAGGCAACATGTTGAACCCTCTATAGAATGATAAACACAACCATATCTCGCCAAACCAGTGCTTGGTGCTTCTCACTTCTCGAAATTCTTTTCAAAGTTTCAACACAAGTATGGAGCCTGTGTGAGGGAAGGGCCGACAGGAACGAAACACTGGCGAGCTGTCACGTCGCCATGTCAAGGTGCGTAAACCAAAACTTACGTTCTGGTACCAAAATCCTCCACCGCTTGGGACCTGTGTGTAAACCAAAACTTATGTTCTGGTACCAAAATCCAGCGTTCAATAGACAATGTAGAAAAGAGCTTAAGCGTTCAATAGACGAGCTTAAGGTATCAAAGCATAAATACAGTGTTGTCAATGATGCCGAGTCAAGACATCAGTTTTCTTCAAGGATAACAGAAATGCAGTTACAAATAATGGCGCTCCTTTTTTTTGACTGAGAATAAATGCATCTTTATTGAAACAATTAAAGATGAGAGGAGAATAGAATACCAAGTTCGTCTTTTCCGAAAAATGGTTAATATTCCACACATGTGGAGTTTTCATCTGAAACTTACGACCGAAAGTAACACATGAATTAACTCCTGCTAACTTGAGGTCTCCAGTTTAAAGCTTGTTGAATGACGATTCAATACTACTCGCTCACCTCTTTCACCCTTGAATCAATAGACAACCTTAATCACACAGCGTTGAAGGGTATACAGCATTTAATGTTTCAATGTCAGGCCAACATTCAATGTCAGGGAGTGCTCAAACGTTTCAATGTCAGGCCAGCATTCAATGTCAGGCCAGCGCTCAAACGTTTCAATGTCAGGCCAACGTTCAATGTCAGGCCAGCGCTCAACTATTTACAGTATGACAACGCAAATGTTTCAAACCAGGTCAGGATGACAATGCAAAAGAAGAGCAGGGCACAGGTTTTATAAATGGTATATGGTAAACAAACAAATATTCATGGACAGACACCTTCTAGCTGACAGAGAGCCAGGTAAAAGGAATATGGCAAACAGAGGTCAGGTAACGCAGAACTGATATATATAGAGACCACAAAACAAGTGGCTCAAATTGGAGCAGGACCAGCAATCGCCCGCTCTGATACCATGTTAAACATACATGGGAGCAAGAATAATCTAAATGATAAATCATGAGAGTACAATTTTTATTAACAAGAGATATACATTTATAGTACATTATGTGACCGTTGGGTTTCACATCCCAAGGTCTCTTGGACTCCTTTTGTCCATTCGGCTTCCACATTAACCATTGAGGATTAGGTGTCCAACATATATCATGTGTCCTAACAACCCTTTTCGAGCACTTGTAACATCTTTTAGGTGGATGATATTTCTTATGATGCCTATAATTATGAACAATTGATGACAATATCCATAATCATGATGATGATGAAGACATGAATGGTGATTATGACGATAATGAAATTATGACAATAATGATGACATTGATGGTGGTGATGATGGCAATAATGAAGATGATGACCCTCCCTCTAAACTAGGGAGGTACTCATAATGAGACAAAAAAGTACTCTCAAGTTGAAATATTCATATAATAAGGGATCTGGATTGATAAGCATCAATCATGATTTACATCATCATAGCCAACATTGTCAAATAGTAAGGCCTTGACTAACAAGTTTATCTCTCCATTAGATCAGAGCACAATGTTGGGACGCATAAATTTGGACACCACTGCCTCTTTAGGCACTTACCCCACTAGGATGTTCACCAGGTATGTCCTCACATGATCATTTCCTAATCCATTATCATAATATTTGACACCAAGAAATGTCAATCTCCATGACTATTCTCATCTTGGATTAATATACTTGACTTATGGCGATTGGTCCTAGTCAAAGTCCAAATTCTCAAAGAATATTGGTCCCAGATGTTTATCCAATTCACCATTATCCCTACTAGTCTCTTTACTAGGCTTACGATTGTTAGTCCTGGCCATAGTATATGACACATGGATAATATGGTGTCTACCCTCACTCCCTCTCAACCAGAGAGGAGACATCCACAAGCATAAGATTTTCTCAAGAATACCTATCATTTTCATAGAGAATAACATCATTAATTTTTTTTCATCACATGATGCCTTTGTGATTAAGCATTCATAGATTTGTGGCAAAATATTTCCACTTTTGTCATTTGTGATGAAATAAAATCAAAAAGTGAAAGCCAAAATCATTAAAGATACACTATATTGATTTATCTAAATCTAAACTCTAAGGTTGAAGTGAAAATTCATGTAGATCTTATATTTACGAGTTGTGCCAAACTTATGAAAACCTTATTCCTTAAGTCCTATATTTAAGAAAATGAAAAAGAAAGAAAAATAAGGGCCAATGAATGGTAACTCATGTATTCACTCCCTCTTTGGAAAATATATGAATATATACACTCCTAGTCACACTTGATCACATGTTTGTGATGGCTAAATCATGAATTCCTCTTTTCTCCTTGCATTTTCACTTCATCATTTAAGCACCTAATTGAGGATGCAGGGAATTTTGTTGCCTAAGGCTTTCATGTCTAATCTTTGTTTACTTATGTCACACTACTGTCAATCTATGTGACAGAGTGAAATACATAAGTTTGTGAAGTTATCAGAGTGGTGTATTAAGCTAGTCACCACACACACATGTATTACATCTCATTGATCCACATGTGTGGGTTGGAGATTCATTGCTTGACAACTTTAATGGAGACTACTTTATGGCTTTAATGGTGTAGCTTACAAAATATCTTGTTAAACATTGCGATTCATCCTTTCTTTTCCTCGAGACACTTGATAATATTGAAGTCACTCCCAATAATCCATGGACATGGGGAGTATAAATTACTTGTGCTAGAAATAGAATTGAGAAATAGAGGTTTTCCATTTGCAATATTGGAGTCATAGACATTGGATACATGGTATTAGTCCTCGATGTCAATTAACTAAAATTGTATTTTCATAATGCGAAAAGAAGTAAACATATTGGTAACCTTGATGTCTTGATCATTTCAAATAATAACCATTCCACCCAAGTATCTCTAAGCATCAATCACTACTACTTGGAAATTCCTCCCCATTTTCTAATTATATGAGGTAGAACCTCACTTAATATTTTTGCTTCTTATATCAACATTATTGATGGGTGCTTTGTGTACCATTTTTCTTTTAGGAGTCTTTGTTTTCCTTTACTATTGAGGCCCCTCATGTTCCATGAGACTATTTTCCATCGAGAATTTACATAGAAAGGAAGTATAATGTTACTAAACAAAACACGTCTCGAGATTTAAGTGTTTGGACAATTCCACTTCATGACTCTTATATTTCCTTAACCTAGGACCAAATGGTGAACTTGATGGCCTTAAGGGAAATTGACCAATGAAAATCTAAAAAAGAGGTGAATTTTTATTTTATCACATACAATTTAATATACTAAAAAAGATATCCATAAAAATTTCATCAATCAATGAATCATTAAAAAAAATATCCAAAAAAAATTCATCAAGCAATGGTCATTACATTATAAAATACAATCTATAAACATTTTGGGAATGTTTTTCTAAAAAATGCTCAAAAACCAACATATTTAACAATAATATGGACAATAACACATTTTGATAAATTAAATAACATATTATCAAGCCTAGAAAATGTCACTAACAGAAAACTATAAAGCATGCAACTAATGGAAGTGACCACTCAAGGTCACCATAAGACAATTAATCTATTAAGATCAAGATTAATGGGAACAAATATCTACAAAGGACAAAGGTAAACCTATTTTAACTTGGCTTCTTGGCATCGGGCACTTTGCAACTAGGGTTTCTGTGAGACTCTACAACGACGCAGACTGTCTATTCTCTGCCTCCTCCTATCGTCCGCCTACCCCATCGTGGCAGCAGACCCGTGGCTTGAGCAGCATGGAAATGGATTTCCACCAGGGGGGGTTTGAAAGCCCTCCCCTCTTTCTGATCGAGATCCTCCTACGCAGTAATAGACTTCACCCTCTAAGCCAGAAGAAGAAGATGCGGACAAAAGAGATTCCCCACTACAAGAAACGACAAATGCTTCCACTGATCAGTCAGACAGGCGCAGTGAAGTACCAAAAGGAAAAATAGGGCAGCAGGAAATGCCCAAGGTTACATCAAGGACATGCAAACCCATAGCAGCAAAAAGGCCCAAGATAGAACTTCCTAGCCATAGAATCAATGGTAAAATATAGTACATGAAGGACCATGCACTCATTGGAAAATTTATTGGATTATGGCCGACTGAAAAAGCTTTTCAAGGATGGATCTCTGCCAACTGGAAACCCAACAGTCATGTCATGCTACAACTAGGAACAAAGGGTTTCTTCACTGCGATCTTCATTTTCATCAAAGATCCAAATAGAATCGTGGATGAAGGGCCCTATTTCTTCAACTCCGTTGGTTTGTATTTATGGGAATGCGTAGAGGGATTTAACCCCCACAAGGAGGACTTCCGCTGGGCACTAGTATGGATCATGATGTACTCGGTCCCATTGGAATAATGGGATGAAGATTCGCTGAAAGTCGTTGGAAAAGGGTTGGGGAAGTTTATAAAAATTGCGGAAGAAACGAAGCTGAGCAGATACACTTCCTACGCATGTATATGTGTTTTCATGCACCTGGACAAAGCCCTTCCAGACTCAGTAAGTCTATTCCATGATGATTATGAATGGATTCAACCATTGGATTATGAACAAGTACCCTTCCACTGTCATAAGTGTCATGTTCATGGGCATCTTTTTTGGGATTTCCCTCTAAATGTGAAACAATAGACCTCTGATCCCTCAGACAAGTCGGCCCATGATGGCTTCACCAAAGTCAGAAATTGCAAAAGATCGCACAAAAAACCCTCCTCAGGGAAAAAGCTCCAGCATGACGCTGCATCCATTCCTTCCACAAGCAACAACTTTGAGGTTCTTGCTAACACCTCAGAAGATCAACCACTGAACTCGGTGCCCAATCCTCCGCATATCATCTCATCCATATCCCCCCTCCTTCTGGTTCATCTCCCATCCCCTATCCCCTAATGACATCAATGGGACACCTGAGGAGGCTAGAACGAACTCGGAATGGAAAGAAAATGATATGGATGTTGATTGTTTCCCCAGTCAATCCTTTAGCTTAGCAATTACTTCAGATGAAAAGAGCCAGACGCAACAAATGGATGAAGAACCAGAGAGTTTTGATTTGGGAGGACTTGACATTCTCGAGCTTGAACAAGCATGTAGAAAGAAGGACTATGAAAAGATTCGAGAGCATCAGCTCAGCACACTAGAAGTCATCATCTCCATGGCTTACCAGCAATAACAATTGGGCATTCAACCAGGCAATCAATGGGATGGCAGCTTCCTTCCTAAAGACTCCAAAAAGCGTGGGAGAAGGACAAATCTACAAAGAACTATAGCAATAGGGAAAATCCTGGTTGACTCAAGCAGGTATGCTAAGTTTACAAAGTACTACAAGCCCACCACTAGTAGTGAATCATGAAGCTCACTTCATGGAATATAAGAGGGTTCAATAGCCCAGGGAAACTCAGAATGATAAAAAACATGATAATGCAGGAGCCACCCTAGATTTTCTTTCTTCAAGAAATGAAATGTAACAGTAACACTCTAGGAAACATTCTCTCTAGAGCATGGCCAGGTTGTCACTCGATAGCAGTGGATGATTCGAGCGCCTCTAGGGGACTGGAAATTTCTTGGAACACACAAGCTATAACACTTTCAGACATTCACACCTCCCATTACATCATTCAGGCTACTTTTCATATTATCGACACCAACATTCATGCCCATCTCACCAACATCTACTTCCCACAAGAAGCAGACAACAAAATCACTTTACTAAACACAATAGAAGTTCTTAATTTCAATAGAGTCCATCCTCTTTGGATCATTGGAGGATACTTCAACATGATTACCAGGCTAGAGCAAAAGCAAGGAGGTCAAGCCAAGCTGGAGCAGGAAAGTGGCCACTTTAAAGAATTCATCCAAAACAATCTATTAATTGATCTGCAATTCTGCAATGGCACGCACACTTGGAGCAATCGCAGGGATGGGAGGCAACAAATAGCTTCTAAACTAGATATATTCCTCATTTCTGATAATGCGGTGCATCTTGGAGCGACATAGCAGCATCAATTCTCCCATATTCAAGTTTTGATCATTGGCCTATCTCCCTTCATTGGCAAAGACCGGGCAACGCTACCAGGCGACCATTCCACTTCGAAGCATTCTGGCTCACCCATCCCTCCTTCAATGATCTCATCAGATCCACCTAGAACAACTTCCCTCTGCCAGAGGGATAAAAAATGTTTTAGTTTCAACAGAAACTCAAATTTCTTAAATCCCAAATCAAGCGTTGGAATCAAGAGACTTTCAGTAATATTTTCCAGGCGCAACGTGATCTAAACAAAGAAATGAGAGAGCTCTAGCAACAGATAATCACAGAGGGATACAAGGAAGGGACTATGGCACAGGAAAAGCACATTCAAAATCAATTGGAGGAGAGGAGAAAGCAGGAGGAAATTCTCTGAAAGCAAAAGTCTAGGATTAGATGGCTGAAAGAAGGAGAAAGGAACACTAAATTATTCCACCGAACCACAATTCAGAGAATAATGTACAACACCATCTCGTTCATTCAGAAACAAGGAGGGGAAAGAGTGGGAAATCATGCAGAGATCGAGCAAGAGTTTATAAGTCACTTCCAGCAGGTTCATCAAGAACCCCAAATAGATAGACAGCGTGCCATAGAAAAAATCATTCAAAATGTGCCAAAAATTATCACAAAAGAAAAAAATGAACTCCTTCTGTGTGCAATTTTACCATAAGAGGTGGATGCAGCAATGAACCAGCTCAATGAGGGAAAATCCTCTAGCCTAAATGACTTCACTACTACTTTCTTCCACTCTTTCTGGGATCTGATAAAAGAAGAGGTCTGGCTAGTGGTGGAGGAATCACGTACTCTTCATTGGCTTCTGACATCTCTAAATGCAACTTTCATTGCCCTCATCCCAAAAGAAGAGAGCACCAGTACTCTGGACAAATTTTGTCCAATCGCTCTATGCAATGTAATTTACAAAGTGATACCTAAGGTCATTGCCAATAGGCTAAAGCCGCTTCTGCCCCTGCTCATATCGCCTGAAAAATTTGGCTATGTGAAAGGAAGACAAATTATGGATGGCATTGTCCTCATGCATGAAATCATACATTCCCTCAAGCACTCCAAACAGGTAGGTATGATTCTCAAGCTTGACCTCTCAAAACCTTTTGATAAGATAAGCTAGACCTATATACAAAAAATGTTAACTGCTTTTGGTTTTTCTCCAATGTGGGTTCAATGGATTCTGAACCTAATCTCTAAAACTTTCTTCTCTATCCTCATAAATGGTATACCATCACGTCCTTTCAGTCATTCAAGAGGAATTAGGCAAGGAGATCGTCTCTCACCATTCCTTTTCATGCTAATGGTGGAAGGTTTGGGTCGCCACATCAAACACGCCCTCCTCTCCTAGCAGCTCAAAGGTATATGCATTCACAACTCTCCAACAATCACTCATCAATAGTTTGTTCATGACAATATGCTTTTTGGGTACCCTTCAGTTCAGGAAGCCTCTCTGTTTAAATACCTTTTTAATGACTTCTATGAGGCTTCAGGAACTAGCATCAACACAGCCAAATCGCAGATCTTCTTTTTTCACACTCCCCTTGTTACTCAGCACGTCATCGCCCATATCCTAGGCTTCTCCACAACCTCCTTACCGTCTAAATACCTCGGAGCCCCCCTTATTGATTCTGCCATCAAGCACGCCTCCTAGAATTTGCTCCTTGAGAAACTTGAATCACGTCTCAATTTATGGACTCACAGAATGCTGAACATAGCAAGTCAACTAGTGCTAATCAAAGTTGTTTTATAGGCAATGTCGGTCTACCTATTCTCAATCCTTACAACACCTAAATGGGTCATTAAAAAATAAAGACTCTATAGCGCAACTTTCTATGGGGTGCAATAGGTACAGATCGCAAATGGGCCTTGGTAAAATGGACTACAGCTTGTAAGCCTAAATAAAAAGGGGTATTGGTTTGAGGGATCCTAGTCACAGTAATGCAATCATGGGCGCAAAAATATGGTGGCAATGGCTCTCTCTCCCAATAAGCGATGGGCAGCCATATGGACAGCCAAATACGCCAATCATAGACCACCAGAGGATCTTATTAGATTCACTCCCACTGAAAATGGTTCTCTAATATGGAATGCTATTAAACAACACTTCTTGTTGATCCAGCAACACAGTTTTTGGGAATTAAGAAATGCAGAACACCGTGGTTTTGGATGGATGCTTGAAACCAACTACCAAATCTCAAAGACATCGTCAGACAGCCTCTGGGCCATTCCTGGGAGGAGCAACAAAAGGAATAGGTCCAGCAATATTGGACTCAGGAGACAGAACAAGGGTACAAACAATGGAAGAAAATTGACAGGCTGATCAGGAATGCGGATCACCAGACTAAGAATGACCTAGATAGGGAGCTCAAAAATCGATGAATTAGATACTCCGAAGGTAGGGATATTCTACGATGGGGTTACACGCCCAGAGGAACCTTCACCACCAAATAGGCATATAAAATCATTTGCACAGATCCAACAGCCCTGGATCCCATCTGGAGTAGAATCTGGTCATCAAGCACCTGGCCCAAAGTCTCTCTCTTCCTTTGGCTGGTTGGGCACCAGAAAATCCTCACTTGGGACAATATTAGAGGAAGAAACTTTCATGGGCCCTCAATCTGTCCCAATTGCAACTCCCAGGAGGAAACACTCCAGCACCTACTGGACTCATGTACCCTTGCCAACCAACTATGGGAGAAGGCTAGCTTTCGATGTCAAAGAAGATGCAGAGTCTCTAAAGACATCACCAACTCCATAGGCCATTGGCATCAGAACCCTTACAAAAGTGAAATTCTCAATGAATTATGGAGAATGATTCCCGGACTTCTCCTTTGGTCTATCTGGAAAGAAAGGAACAACTGCATATTCAAATATCAAAGCACTCTGTTAGAGATCATCTTGGGCAACCTCTGTCTCAATCTTAAAGAGACCTTGGCGCTTCACACTTGGTATCTGGATGAATTTCCCACTCTTGCAAATGAGAAAGCCATCTGGGCAAACTGGAACCTGCAACTCCCATAGGGTACTCATAATCATATTCCCTCAGAAGGCATCAACATCAAAAAGTATTCATGGACCCATCACTTCCTTTCAGTCATTCAAGAGGAATTAGGCAAAGAGATCCTCTCTCCCCATTCCTTTTCATGATAATGGTGGAAGGTTTGGGTCGCCACATCAAACACACCCTCCCCTCCTAGCAGCTCAAAGGTATATCCATTCACAACTCTCCAGCAATCACTCATCAATAGTTTGTTGATGAAAATATGCTTTTTGGGTACCCTTCAGTTCAGGAAGCCTCTCTATTTAAATCACTTTTGGATGACTTCTCTGAGGCTTCAGGAGCTAGCATCAACACGGCCAAATCACAGATCTTCCTTTTTGACACTCCCCCTGTTACTCAGCATGCCATATCCCATATCTGAGGCTTCTCCACAACCTCCTTACCATCTAAATACCTCGGAGCCCCCTTACTAATTCTGCCATCAAGCACACCTCCTAGTGTTTTCTCCTTCAGAAGCCTGAATCACGTCTCAATTTATGGACTCCCAGAATGCTGAACATAGCAAGTCCACTAGTGCTAATCAAATTTGTTCTACAAGCAATGCCACTCTACCTATTCTCAATCATTACAGCACCTATGGGTCATTAAAAAATAAAGACTCTATAGCGCAACTTTCTATGGGGTGCAACAGGTACATATCACAAACGGGCCTTGGTAAAATGGACTACAGCTTGTAAGCCTAAAGAAAAAGGGCATATTGGTCTGAGGGATCCCAGTCACAGTAATGCAATCATGGGCGCAAAAATATGGTGGCAATGGCTCTCTGCTCCTAATAAGCCATGGGCAGCCATATGGACAGCCGAATACGCCAATCATAGACCGCTAGAGGAGCTTATTAGATTCACTCCCACTGAAAAAGGTTCTCTAATATGGAACACTGCTAAACAACACTTCTTGTCGATCGAGCAACACAATTTTTGGGAAGTAAGAAATGGCAGAACACTGCGGTTTTGGATGGATGCTTGAAACCAACTATTAAATCTCAACGACATCCTTAGACAGCCTCAAGGCCATTCCTGGGAGGAGCAACAAAAGAAAGAGGTATAGCAACATTCGACTCAGGAGACAGAACAAGGGTACAGACAATGGAAGAAAATTGACATGCTAATCAGGAATGCGAATCACCAGACTAAGAATGACCTGCAGAGGGAGCTCCAAAATCGATGAATTATATACTCCGAAGGTAGGGATATTCTAAGATGGGGTTACACGCCCAGAGGAACCTTCACCACCAAAGTGGCATATAAAATCATTTTCACAGATCCAATGCCCCTGGATCCCATTTGGAGTAGAATCTGGTCACCAAGCACCTGGCCCAAAGTCTCTCTCTTCCTTTGGCTAGTTAGGCATCGGAAAATCCTCACTTGGGACAATCTTAGACGAAGAGACTTTCATGGGCCCTCAATCTGTCCCAATTGCAACTCCTAGGAGGAAACACTCCAGCGCCTACTAGATTCATGTACCCTTGCCAACCAACTATGGGAGAAGGCTAGCTTTCAATGTCAAAGAAGATGCAGAGTGTCTAAAGACATCACCAACTCCATATGCCATTGGCAACAAAACCCTTACAAAAGTGAAATTCTCAACCAATTATGGAGAATGATTCCTGGACTTCTCCTTTGGTCTATCTGGAAAGAAAGGAATAGGTGCATATTCAAAGATCAAAGAACTCTGTTAGAGATCATCTCGGGCAACCTCTGTCTCAATCTTAAAGAGACCTTGGCGCTTCACACTTGGTATCTGGATGAATTTCCCACTCTTGCAAATGAGAAAGCCATAAGGGCAAACTGGAACCTGCAACTCCCACAGGGTACTCATAATCATATTCCCTCAGAAGGCATCAACATCAAAAAGTATTCATGGACCCCCCCTACAAAGCACTCTTTCAAGCTCTTATTTGATGGAGCTTCAAAGGGCAACCCTAGAAAAGCAGGATTCGACGGCATATTCGAAAATCGTGAAGGTTCGCCTCTCCTTATATACTTTGGAAACATAGGATGGGACACTAACAACTCTAGTGAACTAGAGGGTCTCTGGCAAGGATTACTCCTATCCAGGAAACACAACTTCCATCCCCTGGAAATCGAAGGTGATTCCCCAATCCTCATCAACATTGCCAAACAACTCCTAAATGGGACTCATGCATGAAAAATTGCCAATAGTTGGAGACTCGAAGCTAGATTGGATGCCTTAGAACAATCACTTCACAATAATCGGGCAATCATCTTCAATCATGTTAAGAGGGAAGGCAACAAGGTTGCTGATCTAATTGCCAATTTGGGGGTGGAAACAGAGCACACTCTACTCACAGGGGCTCTAGACATAATTAAAAAACATTATCAAGAACAGGAGTGCAAAATTTTGGTCCAAAGGGATGCAGCTCCCCCGGATGTGGGTGTTTGATAGTGTCCTAAATGTTAAGGGACGGTGGTGCAGCAAGGTAGATCGACACCTGCCCACCCAATACAGAAGGTTTTAGAGACGTATGGCGGATGGCTCTTGGCATTTACGCAAAGCAAGGCTCATTTTCTCTCAATCCAGCGGCTCTGGTTCACACATTATGGCAACAACTCTAGTTCTTCCCATCGTACGCTTTGGCATGCATCAGAAGGTGGCGTTATTCAATGCCAGAGTTATGGAAGGTGTATCTAGAGGTGTGTCAAAGGAGGATAAGGTAGGGTTCAGTCTCAGGTATGCGGTGAATTCATATTCGTTGCTTCATTCGATTCATTCTCTCGCCTCTAGCCTCATTTCTGATCTCTGCCTACTTGGTGTTGACTCTATCATTACTGAGGCCTCCCAGGACTTGCTGGGGAAGGATAATCCAATGCTTGGCTCTGCTCTCTTGGTGGAGTAGTTTCAATTTGTACTTTCGTTCCTCTCAAGGGTCTTGAGATTTTGATTCAAAGTCTCTGTTTCATTGATTCACTCACTTTATTTTCTTGTCTTTGGCCTCATTTCTGATCTCAGGTTGTTTGTTGTTGGCTCTGTCATTCTTTAGGCTGCTTGGGACTTGCTAGGAATGGATAATTCGACGCTTGGCTCTGTTCTTTTGGCAAAGCGGCTTCAGTTTTTCCTCTGGCTCCTTACTTGGGCCTTGGGCCTCTGCTGCGAATTTTTTCTGATCTACTGGTAAAGCTGTAGCCATCTCCTGATTCACACTGTTGCTCTACCTACTTGGTATCCCGTTGCTACTCTCTCCCTAATGCCTCACTTGCGCCATAGAATGAGGTGCCGAAGAGGCCAGCCGAGGCGCGTGCCTTCCAGTCTGTCCTTTGATTCGCCTTCCCTTTCCATTGAGTTGTTTGCTCGCCACTACCACAGCACCCACAGTGGGAGAGGGCGGCCCCATCCTCTAGCTACCACCCTGGGCCTCCCCCACATCTAGCACTGCAATTTTTACCTTTAACAGCTCCCAAAATCGCCCAAGGATAACAGCTCATATCTCGGTGGTTTTCCATGAGGCTGAGCAGACAGACTCTGGATCTCTTCTGGGAGGTTCGGGGGCAGTCTTTATTCCTTATTCAACCCTCCATATGGGAATTGGAAATTCGCCTCGACATGCTTTGGATGCACAGGTTCGCCGCACTCAAGAGGTGGTGATGATGCCGATTGACCCTGGTCCCTCCGATCAGAATGTGGCTCAAGCAAGGGTTTTTCCTGATTTTGGATGGTGCCGCATTGAGGAAGAGCCTCCAGATGACTAGTTCGCTCACCTTTGCTTCGTCCACGTGTAGTGCAGCCCTTACAAACGGGCATGTTTTTAGTGCAAACAGTTTTGTGGTTTTCTGGTGTATTTTTGCATTTTTGTTTATTCTACATTATCAAGAGAATCTTAACTCAGTCCCCTGCGTGGGTCCTGAAAACAGGCTCAATAATGAGCACACTACCTATAGTCAGTCTTCTCATCTGCTGCTCTTGATAGTTCTACCTCCCTTCAGAGCAGAGTTTTGACTTCGGTCACATTGTAATTGTACCCGTTTACTTTGTTAATAGATTAATCTTATTTAGAAAAGAAAAAGCTATTTTAACTTTATTGTTTTATTAGCGTGGTTCAAGATCAACATTTCAAGATATCATGAAGAACATAATTAGTTTTATTACATTAAGAAAACCCAAGGACTTTCTATTACTTAGCAAGGAAGAGATGTATAACACCCATGTCAATGACACAGCACATGGCATTGAGTTACTTTTTTATATATAATTTAAACTCCTATCATAAAATCACAAATTTAGCATGAAT
>APFE030133770.1:20710-56636 GCA_000404065.3 Pinus taeda
AAATCTATAGGGTATAAATTGTTTTAAATTGTTGCATAAATTTGGATATTTCACATTTTAAGAAAATTTAAACGATATAAATTATATTTTGAAAATTTGGTAAAAAGGTTAGTTGAAAAAATATTATTAATTGCTATCAACATATTTATATTCATATACAATTATTATGAGATAGAAATGTAGAGATTATATTAATAACAAGTTCGCGTTGCACACGGCATACCTGCCGAAAATAGCTAAAGAAGCATAGGACACATGACTAACCAAGTATTAGTTTCTAGTTTGACCATACATTGCTAGTCTTTGCTAGTCTTCGGCTCATCTGCTTCTTAGACTGGAACTTCATTACTCCAGTCAATAAATCCAACGAGAAGCGTAACTGTATTTACCTAGTCAAGAGGCGAAATTGTAACCGTATTTACCTAGTCAAGAGGCGAAATTGTTTCCACAACAGGGCTCTCTCTATGAACTGACGCTCTATAACAGCTAGGGACAAGCAGTCAGCTCACCATTGCCAGACACCCAGACATCCAGCAACATGCAAAACACACACTGTTCGCACAAGACATTAATAAAGGTCTTCATTATGAGTTAAAGCTTAACAAATCTATATATTGTGTTAAATCCAACTATTTCAATTTTTAGTTAACTTTTTTTTTTTCGGTTAAAGCTGAACAAATTTATATATAGTGTAAAATACATCAACGATTGGAACAATATTTAATCTGTACCATTTCCCTTTTTAATAAACATATATGGCATGAAAAATTTAAATACAATCGGAACAATATTTTCTGTGACATTTTGTTTTCTCTCGAACTATATCAACCACATTGTGTAATAGACAGAAAACAATAATTCATCGAATGCATCTTGTTGCAAAATGTAATCCATGCACGGGAAGGCTTTTGTATTTCTAAAAGAAACAACGAGATTAATTATCGGTGTGGCGCTAGGCATAGGCATGTTCACCATGGCATAATCAGACGAGCTAAAAATGCATGATATGGACCATATCGAGGGGCTGGTTCTATATATTGGATCACTTGCCCTTTAACTTTCCAACGGGAAAAGTGTCTGGCTTGGCAGCTCTATTCGTTTTTCGTTTTATCTTATTCAACTATGATGTAAGTAATTAATTTCTTTAAGGTAGCTATTATGCACTAAATTCATTTTTCTAAGCGAGGATACTAGACATTGGAATAACGAGCTTGTTCGGCTACAGACTAATGGCTTTGTTACACAACATTGCGTGCTAACTTCATTGAAGAAATTACTATGGATGGTTGCTCAAGATTAAGGATATGGTAGCTGGAAATCTGGCCATGCCATCGTAGATGTGGTTCACTATTTATCGGGAAAAATAAAATTCACTACACTATTTATGGATTGAATGCTAATTTGTGGTTAAATAAATTGACCTAATCCTTAAAACTTGATAAAAACCAATTTCTATTTATATAAATATTGGAAATAGAAGAAATCTTTATATATATATATATATATATATATAATATTATATAATATATATATATAGATATATATATATATATATATATATATATATATATTATATATATATATATATTTATAAAAAGCTTATATATATATATATATAGATAAATAACATCATCACTCTCACTACTAATTTTAATAAATAATTTGAATAGTCAAATGCATCTAAATGAAAGAACTATGGTTTTCTAATAATCTGAAAATCAATTTTAGTCAAATGCATCTAAATAAATTCTTAGCCCAAGTTAAATTAATCCCACTTTTAGCTAAATTGAAAATACTTTTTGCTAAATTGAAAATAAGAAAAACGATGGGTCGGTTGGGTTCGATAAAGTCAATGTAAAAAAGAAGTACCGGAAGGAAGCTATTTCCGTGCATTTGCATAAAACTAAGAAAACTTTAATTACTTACTTTAACTAATTGATTCATAGATCTATCCTCCTCATGCTCGGCTGTAAGCTTTTCGTTTTCTTGAAAAAACTAAAGTTTGGTCATGGGTTGTTGGCTATATATAGTACATAGTACACTGAAACTGAAAGTTTGGTCATGGTTGTAGTATATTAATCTCGAGCAACTGAACGTCCCTCTGCATGATCTCCATACATACCTGCAAATTGTGGGAGCTGTTCCTTTGAAAGGAACCAAAAAAAATAAATTGCATAAATCAATTATTTGTAAATCCAAACAATAAAAAGTAAGAATTAAGATAAAGATGTGCATATTTTCAGGAAAAAGAATGAAAGAAAGAAAGTGTAATTTAGGAAAAAGAACGAAATAAAGAAAGTGTAATTCAATTTGATAGGCAATTAATTTTTTTAGGAAAAAAGAAAGAAAGTGAGGGTCATTCAATTTTAGAGAAAAGAAAAATAACAATAATGAGATATTCTATAATAAATAAAACCTTTAAAATAAAAAAATGAATTAACCTAATACATTTACAAAATTTTAAAATAACTTCACGTTCTTGGCTTATTTTGTTAAAAAAATATTAATTACTTTCAGTGTAAATCAATTACCTAATCAGTATAACATTCTACGAATTGGTGTCCGCTTTTCTCTGACCTATCAAACCCCAAAATATTTAATTCACTAGAAAATTGAAATTATCATATAACCCCCATGCCATTAAACGAAACATTCCTCTTATTCGCAGCGAAATAGGCGTGCTTCCCTTAAACCAAAATTGGAAGCAATGTAAATTTGGTACTCGAAATGAATTGATACCCTGTCACATCAACCTTGTTACCACACACATTCCCTGTCCCACAAGGCGATGAAAACGGAGGGCGCACTGGTCGGTCGCTTCTTGTAAATCGAAGCGAAAACAAAAACCATTAACATAGTGTTTCTAAAACGCAGAGTAGAAGCACTGAGTGAAGCAATCCAAATAGCGTTTGGTGTGTGTGTATTAAAATGCATATATATTCAGAACTAAAGATGTTAAATGCCAAATTAGTTGGATAAAATATGGATTTGAGTGCTACTAGTAAACAAATACTACATTATTAAATAATTCGAATTATGATTTGTAGTAAACTAGAGCATCAAAAATTTAGTGCAAGTCTCAAGACCAGATACCATCAACCATTTGATAGATACAAAGTTAAAAATGAGATAGCATGAAGTACAACAGATCATAGGAAATCAAGTCGAACAAAATAGCATCAACCACCTAGCAACTACAAAGCTATGAACCAGGTTGCAGGAAGTTGAGTATGATAAGAAACAAGAAAACGTGACCAAGGAGTTATTACATGCATAGAATAAGGTTTACAAAATAGACCATGTGCCTAATTTAAAAAATAGAAACCGAAGTACTGAAGTAAATTGAAAGAGAACACACAATGAGAAATGAGGGGAGGGGAGTGGGGTTAGATTTAACAAACTCTAAACCCTCTTCATTGAGAACATGGAGCTTATTGGACCCTTCCCATACTATTTAATTGTTAAAGTTCAATCTCAGTTTCTTGTTGTAGGCACAAGAGGAGGATGTATTATAAAGTTTTCTCTGCATATATGCTGAAAGTTGAAAATCTGAAAAAATATACACAAACTAAACCATATGTAAGAATTTCAAGAAAGATAATCTACTATGAAGCAAGTAACCTTAAAACCCCAAAATGAAACCTAAATAACTGTTATCTGAAATATTTTGATCGCAATAAGGTGAATTAACAAGCATAAGTAGAGGTCCAATGAGAAACCAAGAAATAAATGTATTTTTCCACCTGATGTTTGAAAACTATATAATGAACATAGCACCATGAAATTATGTGATTCATAGGAGTATCCTTGGCACAAAAGGCCCTTAAGTAAGTATGATTTCATCACACTTTAAGTGGCCTTCTTAATGCTTGACGCTATAAGACCCTCCTAAAGCAACAAACGCAAAAATCTTAAGGGTCCTAGCTTGTACAATCATTAGTGGTAAAATATGGGACAAAGGGCCCTTAAGTAAGTATGATCGCATCACAATTGAAGTGGCCTTCTTGATTGTAGGCTATAAGGCCCTCGTAAAACGACAAACAAAAGAATCTTAAGGGTCCTAGCTTGTACAATCATTAGTGGTAAAAGATGGGGGGAATTTTTATAAGGCCTGGGAGGCAAGAAAATTCTTATTATTAGAGAACTTGATATGATCACATTGCACTCTTACATATCATTGGAAAAGAAGAAGATTATATTGGTTAAATCTAAGTACTTCTAATTGCACATGGTTACATCTAGCATCTTGTGGGATCAACTATGAAGCAATCCATAATAGCTTTGCCAAAATTGTAATCAAAGCCATCTTATGATGTGTAATGAAAGTCTAGCAATCCACAAATTTAGCACTTTTAGCATGTCACTGCTGATGTTCCAGATAAAAACTTATTTAGGTCCTCTGTATCAGAACAACAAATAAATGTTTAGTAGACTTACGTTACATTTAGCATCTTTACAGATGCTTGTTGATATGTGTCTGATGGACTAGGGTTTTGATTGTTGGATGTCAAATGCTTAACTAAACAAACTATGCCATTAGTCATGCCGAGAGGACAATTGGGTTTAATCATAGCAAGAAAGCAACACGATGCCACCATCCATCGGGCTATGGTTTGATAGTATGCTGGATTTAACAAGATAGTGACCAAATAAGTATTGACCAGGAGGACTTGCAACAATGTTGAGACGTTAACCCATTTCGAGTGGTTCAACTCTCTATCTTATTGAAATTAAATAAACAAATGAGACCGAGTGCATGTCTTGCATGTGTTTACAGAGGAGATACCCTTTACTCACAAAAACTAAGCCACGACAAGAATTGGTTATCATGATAAGCCACAACAAGAATTGGCTATCATGATAACACCTAAGTGGAAGTGAGGCTCAAACCAAACAACCCCTTACTTGTTTTGAGAAAAGAAGAATGATACATTGCCTCCATGCCAATAAATATGTTTAGTTTCAAGAACTCAATAAAAGCGGGTGGCAATATAAACATGTCAATAGAAGGTTCATGGTTATGCAAGTAGAAAATTCAACAACATCTTACATTCAAGGGTCATAGATATTGCATGAAGTCAAAGGGTCTTTCGAGGTCAGTATTGTGTTGGTATTGCCCCATCAGGGTTTAATTCCCCCACGTGACATGTTTACCCCTCCTGGGCCAGCGTACTCCCCGGCCCGGGGGACGTTGTTCAGCAGAAGCATCCCACCTTTCAGTAGTCCAAGTAAGTAATTAAAGAGGCATCCTCAATAGTTTCATAGCGATTGCATGATGCCAAAGACAACAAAATCAGAACCAATGATAGCCATGTTAAGGAAAATCCAAAATAAGGAAAAGAGCATTGGTGCATTGATAATAATGCCACTTGTATGTGGGAGGGAACCCAAAAAGATAGCAATCCTAAAGGAGACACAATTCACTAAATGACAGGTTCCTGTCTATTTTTAGGCCCATGAATTAGCAGACTCTAAAATACCGTTGCCTTTACGAAAAAGATATTCCACAAAATGTTTCTGATCCGCGCAGACTATCTACCTGTGACCTAGTTCGAATCTGCATTGCTTGTATTTTGGATTAATCACTAGCTATTGTATTGCGATTCAGAAATTTAAAGTGTCCAAAATATTAACAATTGGCAGCAAGAAAAGCATTGGGTGTCAATTATTACTTGATTGATTGGGGGGGGCTTGAGGATTTAAACAAAAAAATGTACCTTGCAACGGGAGGCGAGCTTGTCCATGCTGCCGAATAGGACTGCTAGTAGGCAATATCTTCCTAACAAATTTAACCGAATAGAAAGCCCAAGTCACGATAATTCACCATTTTATCGGATGTTTATACGGTCCAGAAGTGGCAAAGTAATAATACCATCAGCTATAGGGACAGGGAGGACCGGGTTCAATAACAGGTATTGGGAATGAATAGAGATGGGAACCCCGAGATGTTTTCAGATAGCATGGAAGAGTGGAGAGGGGAGAGATAAGATGCCACATAAATAGATAGAGAGCTGGGTTTAGAGCTGCAAAAGAAGAGAATAGCAGGCTGAAAGTAAGGTTTCTGTATTGTCTCTCCCGGCTCAATTGCAATCGCAAAACCATCAAATAAATCCTCTATAGGCTAGTGGAGATCACGAGATCCTACAGGACTTCTATGCTAAAAATATCAAACCAACTTTCCCCGGAACAGTATGGCCTTAGCTAAGATATTCATCTACAACTTCGCAGAACTGTAAATGAAACCTACTTCTTAGAGCCAAATATGAACCCAGAAAAGAAAATCCTCAACTGGTGCACTAAGGTCTTTATGGAAAGAGAATCATAAAAAAGAAGTCCCGGGATTTAACTGTAAGATATGGCTGAAAACAGCTTACCTCTTTTCACAGAAGAAAGCTACGGTTGAGCCACCCTAGGAACCCACGGTCCCTTCGTTCATTATGAGCCTTCCTCCAATTAACTGATGTAAATCCTTGTGCAGACCAAAACAGGACCGAAACTAAATGATATAGCCTTAAAAAAAACCCCAGTGTAGGTGTCGAGGATCAGAATGAACAGGGAAAAGATGATAGACTGGTAGAGATCAATATATCCTACAGGACTTCTACGCTAAAAATATCAAACCAACTTTCCCCGAAACAGTATGGCCTCGACTAAGATATTCATCTACAAGTTTGCAGAACTGTAAATGAAACCTACTTCTTAGAGCCAAATATCAACCCAGAAAAGAAAATCCTCAACTGGTGCACTAAGGTCTTTATGGAAAGAGAATCTTAAAAAAATTGATGCGAAAGTCCTGACCCAGAAGGAAAATGCCGCTATATACGATCGGAGGAGATAGAGAGTTGAAGATGTCTGTGGAGTTATCACACGATACGAATCATACGAATTGAACCTGCAAGTTCATGTGAAGACGAGGTGTTCATGATCTGAGAACCATCCCTGAAACAGATGCTACATGTCCAATGAAGACGATACCCACCTGGTCCCTAGTGAATGAACACCAGCTGTCGCAAACCATGATCCTGTAGGTGGCTCAGCACGCTCCACTGGAACCAGTTTAAAAAACATTGGGTAAATAGGTCAGTCCACCCAAATTAAAATAATACTTCAAAAACTTTGGTTAAAAGCCCAATTTCGCTTAAAAGCAAATTTGACGTCGGCAATAAGACCCCAAAAACTTTGGTTAAAAGCCTAATTTCGCTTAAAAGCAAATTCGATGTCGGCAATAAGACCCCAAAGCTGAATAGCCAATGAAAACCATCGAAAAATATTTAAATGATTTTAAAAATTCACTTTTTGCATAAAACTTTGGTTAAAGTATTGAATAACGGTTGATATTTAAAAAGTCAACGAAATTAATGTGTAGTCAAAGCGATATTGATCGCTATAATACCTGCTTCGGCAGGTATAATAATATTGATTTGAATAAACATGTCAAATTATAAGAAGATATTTTGATGATTTATTATTATAAAATAGAAATGTAAAAACAGTATTAATAATAACATTGATTTGAATGGTGATGTTAAAATACATTCCAATGTTATTCTATTTAGTTTTTTATATTAATAGTTATAGAAATTATAAATTTTTAATAATAATTTAATTATCTATTGAAGTAAATTTTCAAAAAAAAATTTAAGACTGATAATAAGTAAGAAAATTGTTTAAAAACATTATACAAAGAAATAATTGTAACATTTATTTATATAAATAAAAAACAAGAGAGCTTCAGAAATAAAATTTATTGTTTACATGTTAAATTTAAAAATACACAAAGCAGACACATTGCATGTCATTACATGCCTATCTTTTAAACGATTAAGTATAACTTCTCTCACAAAAAACCAAAGCCAATGTTTTAATATATGATTATGTTTTCCATTTTCCTTTGTTAAAGAAATGTAGGGAAAGTTATTTTTAATAATAACAATTTACCATTTATGGTTTTAAGAGTATAATGTTTTTTAATGGACTAAAGTGGGTTTTTATGATAGATAAATTCGTTTTGATTATTTTTCATATAGAATTTAACTAAACTTTATAATGATATTAGAAATTTATTAAGAAATAAATAATGAGAATTATCCGTTGAAATCTCAAAATTATTTAATTTTAAGTTTTGTATTTATAATTTTAAAACAATATTATTTGTATAGAAAGAAAAGTAAAATTTGAAAATTATAATGGTATAATTAAAAATATAATTTTTGATATACATTATTTTGATTATTTTGATTATATTTATAACTGTGTTTATTTTGGAATAGGTTTACAAAAATTTTAATTTAATTATTAATAATTATAAGGTGAATGGTAGAGATTTAACCTCTAAGCATTATTAACATAATATTTAATCAAGAACATATGTCTAACTTATATATTAATTCTTGTATAATGTAAATCTCTCCAAGTGGGACAAGCTTCCTTTATAGTAAAAAAACTACGTCAAGTTTTCAGTTACAACTAAAATATCTAGATGACATTATTAATATATTAATAGAGATATAACTCACTATTCAAGGCTTTACAAGAGGCTTTGTCTAGGGCTTAAGAACAAAATTTACAAATGGGATCAAATTAGATTCCCAAGTTATGCTTATTTTGATGTTTGCTACATACAAATATGTATTTTTAGTTTAGTTGACACCATCTTACTTTTTTTTTTCCAATTTTTGGAACCAATTGAACTTTATTGCTAATTGTATTTTTTATTAAATACCATCCAATTGTAAATCATAGCCTTCATAACACTATTTATTAATTTAGATGTGCACAAACTATTGGAACCCAATTGGAGAGAGAAGCGACCATGGGCGAATAGGGTTTTAGACAAACCTACAAACAACAGACTTGCAGAGACCACAACAATCTTCCATCACTCTCCATTAATAAGACAAACACCGTATGAAAAGGCATAGTACGCAAGAGTTGGAACACCCCAAGGGGCAGGATATGGCGCCTCCCCCAATGACGTTGAACACAATGGGATGCATAGAGAGTATGTCAGGAAGAAAAACCAGGAAGATGCAGGAACCAACGTTGAAACCCTACTAGAAAATACGAATGGCAATGAAGCTCGCAAAGTGATGTTGGCAACCTGCAAGCCTGTGGAGGCCGAACGACCTAAGATTGAACTCCCAAGTCACCAGATTAACTCTCAAATGCAGTACATGAAGGATCATGCCTTGATTGGAAATTTCATAGGCTTTTGGCCCACAGAGAAGGGTTTGCATGGCTGGATAGCAGCGAAGTGGAAACCAAAAGGGAACATTACCCTACAATTGGGGCCTAAAGGCTTCTTTATGACAATTTTCAACTGTTTAGAAGACTAGAACAGAGTTCTTGATGGAGGACCATATTTTTTCAATGCAACAGGACTATATCTGAGAAACTGGATTGAATGGTTCAATCCAAATAAAGAAGATTTAAGCTAGGCACTTGTCTGGTTTCACCTTTACTCCCTCCCTTTGGAGTTCTGGGATGAAGATTTACTGTAAGATATCAGGAATGGCTTGGGAGAATTCATCAAAATCACAGAGGAAACGAAGCTCAAGCTATACACCTCCTACGCTCGAATATGTGTCTATATGCATCTCAGCAAAGCTCTCCTGGATGTGGTAAGTCTATATCATGATGATTTTGAATGGATCCATTCAATAGATTATGAGCACGTTCTATTCAGATGTAAAAAATGTCATGCCCTTAGGCATTTATTTCATGACTGCCCTTCAAATATGAATACCTTGAACCCTCCCACATCGGATAAACCTGACTCAGATGGGATGACCAAAGTTTCCAGCTGCAAAAATAACCACAAAAACCCCTGTAAAAACCTTGAAAAACCTATAGCCAATGCATCTAAGCCATCCACCAATAATAGCTTTGAGGCCTTGAATCAGCAGGAGCTAAATAACTCTAAAACCCTTGACAACTCAACAGAAATTCCCAATATGCCTCCTCAATCCACTCCCTCGAGCTCAAAGAAGCGCCAAATATCTGTGCAATCCATAGTTCTCAAATCCGCTTCACCCAGTAAATCCCAGACTTGGAATTCTCAGGGCATGGATGTTGATAGCATGCACTAGGAAACCACGACTGTAACAAATGCAGCAGTAGAATGAAGTGAAGCCCAACACATGGAAGAGGAGTTAGAGAGCTTCGATATTAGAGACCTGGACATAATGCGATTAGAACAAGATAGCAAGAAAAAAAATACGACAAGATCCCAGAAAGGTAGCTGGAAAATCTGGAAGTCGTCCTCTCTAGAGCACAGCAACAAAGATCACTACGCATCCAGCCTAGAAGTCAATGGGATGGTAAAAAAATGTCTAAAAACAACAAAAAAAGAGGATGGAAAACAGATCTTCAAAGAAACATCCACATTGGGGAAATGCTGGTGGAATCAGGAAGATATTCCAAGCTTACAAAGTACTACAATCCCCTTCCTGGCAGTACCTCATGAAGCTCATTTCATTGAATATCATAGGGCTTAGCAGCGTCGGGAAATATAAATTGATAAAAAACATGTTTCAGCAAGAGAAACCTCAAATCTTCTTCATGCAGGAAACCAAATGTAACTCTACAACATTGGATCAAACCTTTGTAAAAGCATCGCCAAGTAGTAAAGCAGTTGCAGTGGATGCCTCAGGCACATCAGGAGGACTAACAATAGTCTAGGATAAAAGATCTATCACACTTACTAATATTCACGCAAGTAAGAATTTTATTCAAGCAATATTCAATATTATAGGGACAAATGTGCACGGTCACCTAACCAATGTCTACTTCCCCTAGGAAGGAATGAACAAGATACATATATTGAATACTTTAGCCTTGATCAATTCTGAAAGAACTCATCCACTCTAGATCACAAGAGGATATTTTAACATGATAAAAAAGTTGGAAGAAGAAAATGGGGTGGGGCCAAACTGGATAATGAAAGCATTCGTTTCAAAAACTTCATCAAAGACAACTAGCTCATAGATATGGAATTTGATAATGAAATCTACACATGGAACAACAAATGTGCAGGTGTACACAAAATTGCTTCCCGATTAGATCGCTTCTTGCTATCTAATAATGCAATCCATCTTGGCCTCAATATTACCACTCTCAGGCTCAAATCACTGGTTGATCGTGCTCCAATGGCAAAGGCCAGGAAACACTACTCGAAGGCCATTCCACTTCAAAGCTTTCTACCTAACTCATCCATATTTTCACAACCTAATTAATGCAGTGTGGAAAAATTTCAAACCCCCAGATGGCACCAAAATGTATCAATTCGAGCAAAAGCTCAAATATCTCAAGCATAACATCGAACACTAGAACCAACTTACCTTTTCCAACATCTTCCAAGCACAAAGTACTTTGGACTAAGAGATGAAAAAACTATAGCAAAGAATCATCACAGAAGGAAGATCTGAAGTCCTCTCAGAGCAGGAAAAGCACCTACAAATACAAATATCAGAAAGAGCAAATCAATAAGATATACTCTGGAAACAAAAATCAATATTTAGATGGCTTAAGAAGGGCGAAACAAACACAAAGTTCTTTCATCGCGCTACTATTCAACGAAGAATGCATACCAACATCACTTACATCTAGAATCGGCAAGGGGAGCGGCTGGAAAAACATGAAGATGTAGAACAAGAACTTCTAACTCATCTTCAGCAGGGACACCAGGGACCTCAGATAGATCGATTGGACTATAGAGAAAATTACCAAGAATGTCCCAAATATCATAACAGAGGAACACAATTAGCTTCTCCTCAGGCTAATATCCTTAGATGAAGTAGAGAGCCGATGAGACATCTCAAGGTAGGAAAAACCTCTGGCCCAGATGGCTTCATGTCCAATTTCTTCCACAACTTATAGGCTCTAATCAAAGAAGAGGTCTGGAAAGTCGTTGAGGAATCCATGACTAATAGATGGTTGGTCCCCTCTCTGAATGCAACCTTCATTTCTCTCATCCCCAAGGAAGAACATTCTCAAAATCCGGACAAATTCTAGCCTATTGCATTATGTAATGTTGTAGGAATTAACAGGGTAAGTTCCTCAGATCAATACACGAGTATGTTGACGTGGTTAAAACCCTCAAAGAGGGAAACAGTCCCCGGCTTGAGCCAACGCGACCACTTCAGGAAATTTATTAATAAAAGAATGAAAATTTACATAAACTTCTCTCATGAACGATTACCCTACAAATGAACCTCCATGCTCTTTAAATAGAGATCATGGACCAATCGGGTGGTAAGCCACAGATCAAGTGTCAGTAATATTGAGGAGAGAATGAACCGTTGAATCACTACATATCATGACCGTCGGATTGTAAGTTACAAAAGTACATAGTAAAGAAACACACTTTACCTAACTCTATACTAGACCAAGTTATACTTAACTACTTCCTATGTCTCGGAATATCCTAACATCCCCCCTTAAGAACAACTTGGGATAGGATTGAAGGATGTACAAATACCACACAATAGGAGATGGAAGGAGACACTAGAGCCTATCCCCCCTTAGTGACAACTTCCTTAACTCCAACCATAAATCGAAGTTTAGTAAAATTCACCTCTCTGAGAGCCTTTGTAAAGATTTCTGCAACTTGATCATCTGTTGAACAATATTGCACTTCAAGAACATGTCATGAATCAGCTTTCTGATGAAGTGCATGTGCAATTCAATGTGTTTGTTGCGGTGCTGTTGGACTGGATCTTTGCATATTTGAATGGCACTTGGATTATCACACCAAAGTGTAGTCAGATGCTGCTACCGAAAGCTAAACTCTGACAAGATCTGACGAAGCCATAGGGCTTCCTTACTAGCTTCTATGGCACCACGATACTCAACTTCTGCTGAAGAAAGAGAAATGGCACCTTGTTTCTTGCAAACCCATGTAATAAGTCCTAAACCAAGAGTGAACACATAACCTGCAGTAGACTTCCGATCATCAGGGTCACCAGCCCAATCGGAATCAGTGAAACCAACCAATAGAGGAGATGCTTCAGCACTGTAATGAATCCCAAACTAAACTATACCTTGAACATAACGAAGTATTCTTTTAGCTGCTTTCCAATGACTTTCATGTGGGTTTTGCATAAACTGAGCAATAAGGCCAAAGGCAAAGGAAAGGTCAGGATGAGTATGGGTTAGATACAAAAGTTTTCCTACAAGTTGACGATATAAGGTAGCATCAACTTCAGGGGAAGTACAAGTGACTGAAAGTTTTACTCCAGACACAAAGGGAGAAGGGGCTGGCTTACAATCTTCCATGTGAAAATGGTGTAGAAGATCACAGGCATACCTGAACTGGGAAAGGGAAATACCTTCCTTGGATTGCAAGACTTGAAGACCAAGAAAATAATGCAAGTGTCCTAAGTCTATCATTTCAAACTTCTTTTTATGGTTGGACTTAACATGGTTTATAAGGTTGGGATCACTACCAGTGAGGATAAGGTCATCAACATAAAGAACAAGAATCCTAAGAGACTTGCCCACTTTCTTGGTGTAGATAGTATTGTCAAAATGACACCTAGAAAAGCAAATTTCTAAAAGAAAGTTGTCCATATTGGCATACCAAGCCCGAGGAGCTTGCTTGAGACCATAAAGGGATTTCATAAGCTGACATACAAGGCTGGAGTTTGTTTGTATAAAACTAGTAGGTTGTTCCATATAGATTTCTTCATGCAAGTCCCCATGCAAGAAGGCATAATTAACATCCATCCGATGGACTTCCCATTTGAAAGAGGCATCAAGGGAAAGAAAAAGGCGGATAGAGTTCATTTTGGCAACAAGGGAGAAGGTTTTAGTATAGTCAATGCCTTCAACTTGTGAAAAACCCTTAGCAACAAGATGAGCTTTATGTTTATCAACTTTCCCTTCTAGTCCATACTTGATTTTGTAAACCCATTTTCATCTAACAAGTTTTCATCCCTTTGGTAGAGGAACAAGATCCCATGTATCATTTGCCAATAATGAATGATATTATTCATTCATAGCTACCTCCCAATCTGGATGGCTTGAAGCTTCTACAATGGTGTCAACATCATAATTCGTTGAAGCTTGATCCAGTAAAGAAGAGGCTCTGACGAACTGAGAACATGCATGTCACTGATCTATAGCACGGAACCATTTTGGAAGCTGAGGAGCTGAAGGAGGATCCTGAGAAGGTGGGGGAGGATTGTCATCCTCGCTTTCATCATTTGATGAAGAGATATTTTCAAAAGTAGAAGAGATAGAGAGAGGTGGCACATCCACCGAACTAGGCTCATAGGCTAATATATTTTCAGAAAACTTTACATCTCTTCTAATGATAACATTTTTGGACTTAAGTGGAATAAGTTTATATCCTTTGACATCTTTAGAATATCCAACAAAACTACATTTTTCACTCTTAGGTCCTAAAGCTTTATGTTTCTCATTTGGAATATGGGCCCATGCTTCACTTCCAAAACACGAAAGTGACTTACATTTGTTTAATTGAGCTCCATGCTTCTTCTGGAATGATATTCTTTAAAACCTTAGTAGGAGTGTGATCTATTATGTAATTTTCATAGTTAATTGCTTCTGCCCAAAAATTAAGACTAAGTCCTTTAGATTGAAGCATACAATTAACCATTTCCTTTAAGGTGCGATTCTTCCTTTCAACTACACCATTTTGTTATGGAGTATATGGAATATTATGTTGCATTTGAATTCCATTCTCAGTAAAAAATTTGATGAATTTGTTGTTAACATATTCTCCACCATTATCAGATCTTAGCTTAAGAATTTGATGTCCATATTGTTTTTCAACAAAGGCCTAAAGGCCAAGAACATGTGCGTTTGGAGAAATCATCAATGAAAGTTAAGAAATACTTGTAGCCAAAGAATGAAACAACTGGAAGTGGACCACATAAATCACTATGCACAAGCTGTAAAGGGGTTGAGACATGCCAAGAGGCACGTTTTTCAAAACTATCTCGATGATGTTTTCCGAGTACACATCCGAAACAAACACCATCTCTACGAGATACCATTGGAAGACCTGTCACCATATTTTCTTTACATAGATTCTGAAGGGAGCGATAGTTTAAGTGACTAAATTGCTCATGCCAAGTTTGCTCACTTCATCTTTATGAGCAACAAATACCGAGGGAAGATTTTATGAACCAAAGTTGTTAAACGTATACAACCTTGTAGAGTCATCAGCAATGCCAGTAGCTGAAATCTGTCGAGGATCTCTTAGGTCCTTAATTACAACATTGTGAGGTGAAAATTCAACGATTTTACCTTCACCTGAATGAGTTATCTAATATATAGATAGAAGGTTGCAGGATAAGGTTGGAACACATAATACATCATTAAATTGACCATTTTCTATATGAACAGTTCTAGTCGCTACAACAATAAGAGATCTATCATCACCAACATATATATTTTTGGTGTTACAATCATTTAAAGAAGAAAACATGGCTTTTTTTTTGGCCATGTGATAAGGAGCTATAGAATCAATGAGCCACTCATGAGAATGAGAAGAAGAAGATACATTTAGTACATACCCAGACCGAGATGCTTGACAAACACATGCAGAAAATGTTATTCCTAAAGATGAAGTTGAAGTTGAAGAGTGCTCCAAATGGATGTTATGCTTCTTCATTGCTGCTTCCAAGGCTTCCATCTTCTTAAAGCATTTGGATTCTAAGTGGCCATCTCGCTTACAAAAGTGGCAATGTTTATCAATCTTCTTCCCTTTGTTTTTATTTGCCTTATCATTTTGTTGAAGTGATTTTTCATTTTGAGGCTAAAATTGCTTAGGAACCTTGTTTGGTTTAGGACCATTCCTTTTAGAATACAACTTCTTAGGATTCTTTGAATTTGGTTGTTGTTGGGCGGCTAACACTTTCTTAGAAGATTTTCCAAGATTAAGAAGACCAAGGTGTAAGAGTTTTTCTTGTTCTCTTATTAAAGAATCAGAAAAGGAATCAAATGAAGCGGACTTCTAGGCTTGTCCTTGAGAAATAAAGGCTTCTCTTGTAGAGTGGAAGGTGGAAACAAACACAGAATAGGTTGGTCCCAACTTAGTAGGAATGGAATAGATAAGGTTACTATCTTCTTTCTTAACCTTAACACTTTCTATGAGAAGTCTAAGGGTCTTGATTCAATGCAAGAAAAATTATTGGGGTCCAATGTAAGCAACTCATTTCCGAGTTGATGGGATTTAAGTTCATTTTTAATTCCAAAAACTTTAGTGATATGTTTCATTGCTTCCTCGGGAGTATCAAGTTCTGCAATATGGAATCTAAGATCTGGAGAAATAGACATCCCTATCAACCCACGTGCATGATCTTGCCTACTTTCCCATTTAGATGCCTTATCTTCATCTTTCGGTTTGGTTTCTTGGCCTGAGACTATTCTGTAAAGACCTTTACTTCTAAGTAAATCCACAATGTAGGACCACCATTGGAAGTAGTTGGTGCTGTCGAGAATAACTTGGCATGGAATTCCATTAAAGAAACTAAAGCTTAGATGTGGAACTAGTTTCCAATGGAAAGTTCTAGAAAATTAGGTTGGTTAAAAAAAAGGCTTTGAAAATGACTCTGAATGAAGAAGTTATGGCTTTTCGAAGAAACGTTGATTGAAGATGCTGATGAAGTGCGGAAATGTGCGGAAATGAATGATAATGTTATATTTAAAAAATTCTGCCCCCCTTTTCAAATTATTAATTGCTCAACGAAAAGAGAATTGAACTCAGATCTCTACCTCTAAGTAGCTTTGGACCAATTGAGCTAAACTAAAGTTAGTAATTTTTGGAAAAGAGGAGGCGGGGGTTTTTTTTTTTTTTTAGTCACTAAAGCTTTGGGCTGCATGCTTACTTGAGAAAGCTCTTTTTCCATCTAAAACAAAAAACACAAAACCCAACACAAACATACAAAAAAAAAAAACAAACCTTACAGCTTGAAGTTAGCTTTAGCCGAAAACTAAATATTTTCCTTAATGTTTCTGATTTTCCGAGATCACACTAAGGCGCAGCAGAAAAGAGCATACGCATCAGAAAAATCCTTCCTCCCTGTTTCTGATTTTTCCAGATCCCACAGAGTCATGGGACAAAGAGCATACACAGAAATCAAAGGTATAGATCTGGTAATAAAAAAAACAAAGACCTAAATAAACCTAAATAAACAAAGAGAAAATAACTAGAAACTACAAATAAACATTGTATACCTCCAGATCTTAAAAATGACGTAGCTAGGGCTACAAAAAACCTTTTCACATGAAACGAAAGGGGTTCCTCACTGGAACAGATGCTCCTAACACAATAGAGTAGTGCTCTCGGCCCAAAAGCAGTAAAAACAGTAGATCTAGAAAACGACAATCAGATACAGTTCTATCGACTTTATATTTGGATCACCAATGGACGCAACCCTCAAATAGATCTGATACCTTGTAGGAATTTACAGGTTGAGTTCCTCAGACGGAACACCAAAGGAAACCACTCACAAACAGATCACAAATAATTACACCACTATGCTGACGTGGTTAAAACCCTCAAAGAGGGAAACAGTCCACGGCCTGAGCCAACGCAGCCACTTCAGGAAATTTATTAATAAAAGAATGAAAATTTACATAAACTTCTGTCATGAATGGTTACCCTACAAATGACCCTCCATGCTCTTTAAATAGAGATCATGGACTAATCAGGTGTTAAGCCACATATCAAGTGTCAGTAATACCGAGGAGAGAATGAACTGTCAGATCACTACATATCGTGACCGTCGGATTGTAAGTTACAAAAGTACATAGTAAAGAAACACACTTTACCTAACTCTATACTAGACCAAGTTATACTTAACTACTTCCTATGTGTCGAAATATATTAACAAATGCCATCTACAAAATCATCTCCAAAGTTATTTCTTTGTGACTAAAACCTCTACTTCCACTACTCATATCACCAGATCAATCGGGGTATGTGGAAGGAAGGAAAATCACAGATGACATCATTCTCACTCACGAGATCATTCACTCCTTAAATTAGACCAAAAATGCAGGTATGCTCCTAAAATCGATCTCTCTAAAGCTTTTGATAGCTTTAACTGGAAATATATTCAAAAAATGTTGCTTGTCTTTGGCTTCTCCCCTCCTTGGGTTCGATGGGTCCTGAGTTTGATAACTTCTAACTTCTTCTCCATTTTGATCAATGGGATCCCTTCCGCTACCTTTCACCCCTCCAGAGGTATTCGACAAGGTGATCCCCTCTCCCCCTTTCTGTTTGTCATTATGGCGAAAGGCCTTGGTAGAAGCATCAATGAAGCTCTTCACTCCCAACAATTGAGAGGGCTATCCTTTCCCAGCACCCCTGCCTTCACCCACCAATAGTTCATGGATGATAACATGCTTTTTTTCCACCCCTCAATAAAGGAAACCATTAAATTAAATTCCATTTTGAATGATTTCTCAAGCGCCTCTAGAGCTTGCATCAACAAGACTAAATCCCGAAATTTTTCTTTCATACCCCTACCTTAACACAAACCTCAATTGCTAGGATCCTAGGTTTTACGATAGCCATTCTCCCATCCAAATACTTGGGTGCTCCTATGACAGACTTTGCCTTAAAACACTCGTCCTGGCAATTTCTCTTCGAAAAAATGGAAGCTTATCTCTCTTCCTAGACTTATAGAACTCTAAATATGGCAAGCCGACTAGTCTTAATCAAAGTGGTGTTGCAATCCATGATGCTCTATATTTTTTTAGGTCTGGTAGTGCCAAAGTGGGTACTCAAGGAAATCAAACATCTTCAAAGAACCTTTTTGTGGGGAAACTTGGGACCAAAGCAGAAATGGGCGTTGGTAAAATGGGATACAGTTTGCCTTCCGAAAAACTCAGGAGGTACTAGGCTTCGTGATCGTCAACATAGTAACACAGTCATGGGTGCACGTATATCGTAGAAATGGATCTTTGAAACCCATACTCCTTGGGCTCTTCTCTGGACTGCAAAATATGCAAATAATCGACCAGTGGATGACTTAATCAGACTCATAGAGGTTGGCCCAGGATCCCTAATTTGGAATGCAACTAAACATCATAAAGATTTAATTCAACAATAGAGTTTATGGGAAATTAGGAATGGTAGTAATGCGTGGTTCTGGGAAGATTCATGGTAGTAAATATCTAAAGTGTGGGATCTAATCAACTCCCATCAAATACAGGACTGGGAAGGGTAGCCGATGGTCAAGGTCAACCAACATTGGAGACCCACTCAAACTCAAGGATATAGGAAATGGATAAGCTCGGACCACAAAATTAGACAGGGCACACAGCTCATCAACGAAAATCTGGAAACAGAGCTCTCAAATAGGAAAATACACTAATTTCATAAGAAGGATATCATTAGATGGGGATATGAGGCAAGAGGAACCTGCACTTCACAAGAGGCCTACAATATAATTATAAGAAACCATACAGATAAAGACACTCTATGGAACAAAGTATGGGCCCCCACCATATGGCCAAAAATATCCACCTTTCTATGGTTTCTATGCCAAAATAAAATCCTCACCTAGGAAAACCTTAAGAAAGGAAGTTTTTAGGGGCCTTCTCTATGTCCCAATTGCAAACAAGTGGAAGAAACCACTGAGCATCTTATAAACTCTTGCCCTCTAGCAAATCGACTGTGGGAAAAAGTCAGCTTTAGGTGCCAAAATGATGGACGCATTAAGGAGGATATCACCAACACCGTTCGCACCTAGGCAATCAATCCATACAAAAGAAAAATATTAAAAACCTTATGGAAACTTATCCCGAGCCTTCTCATGTGGACTGTATGGAAAGAAAGGAATCATCGCATTTTCAAGGACCAATCCTCGCCTTTTGAAGTTATATGGAATAATATATGTGAAAACATTCGAGAAACTTAATGCTTCAAACCTGGTATGAAGAAGACTTTCCCTCCATTCCACAAGAACATAATATATGTGCCAACTAGTATCTTCAGTGGAATCACTTGCCAGAAAATCAAATTAAAACTTCAACACAAGGAAAAACACTAGATCGATGGATTCCTCCACCCCAACATATGCTACAACTTAGCTTTGACAGAGCGCCTAAAGGTAATCCAGGCAAAGCAGGATATGGAGGAGTCTTCAGAGATCACAAAGCCATTCCTCTTCTAACCTACATAGGCTCAATTGGTTGGGATACCAATAATTCGACTGAATTAGGAGGGTTATGGCAGGGGCTTCTCCTTACTCAACTCCATGGCTTCTTTCCACTTACAATTGAAGGGGATTCTAAGATCCTCATCAACATGGTTAATCAAATTCTGCTAGGGACTCCATCTTACAAAGTTGGTAGCAACTGGAGGTTGGCAGAACGCTTAGAGCACATTGAGCAATGGCTCTCAACCCATAGGGTAGTCACCCTTAAACACATTCGAAGGGATGGCAACAAAGTAGCTAATCTGTTAGCAAATATTGGAGTAGATAGTGGTAGAACCCTACATGCAAGAACACTCAATGCTATCGCCACTACTCTTTAGTTATAGGAACATAATGACTTGGTGCAAATTGAAATCGTACAGGAAGAAGAAACACACCCAAATGCGGGTGATTATCTGGTTAATTAATTTTACAAGACGGTCGAGTGGCAGATGGGTTGGACACATGGCCACCTACATCCTTCCCCAAGCCCACATGAGGCACATTCAAGGCACCTCGCAGGAGCCATTAAATGCATCCCAAGGCTGAGATTACTCCACCTCCTTCATAGCAATGGAGTCTACAGAGTATTATGTTATCCCTCCCCCCTTGCTTTACTATATCTGCCCCCCGCAAGCCTCTGAGCCATGCTTTCGTACTGTCACTGGTTATCGATGTTGGCTGGCAAGCTACATTGACCTAGGCAATTAATTTCATTAGTCACAAACTAGGCTCTGCAACTTAGCTCTAGCTCAGCCCTCCTCGATCCATCCTTTGCACAATTACTCCACCACCTCCTCGACTGCTAACCTTGCCTTCAATCCCACCATGGTTTGTCATAGAATGAAAATCTGGAGGGGAGGCATGCATGGTGGAAGCATCCACCCTCCTGCAACTCCCAGCCCTGCCTAGGCTTCCCCTACTTCTTTAGTAGACGACCCCAATCCATTCAGCTCCTTCCCTAGTAAATATCCAAACACCCGAAGGGGAAGGGGAAGAACTCATTTTCAAGGTTCTGAACGGCAAGACACTATAATTCATGTAGAAAATTCCCCCCTCCCCCTGCATCCAGCAACCCATACCACTCAATTTCATTTTTGTAGCACTATGAACCGACCCATCATCACCACTATTGTTACAATTACTTTTACTGAGGAAATGGACCAATCGACACCTCTAGGTGCTCACAGCGAAGAGGTGAACAGGGCAACTCCAAGCAACAGAGGATTTTGCATCCTAGGTAAAATGCAACCCAATGTTGAAAGAACCAGCCTACATGGCAAAGCTCTAGCTCGCAATCAACAAGTTGTGGGGAGCATGCTTGGCGACACTCAAGCTTATGGCAGTCACCAAGGCAACACGTCTGGCCTGCATGTGGGTGCAGGGAACGCTAAAACAGTCCATCCAACTCAGGGAGTTGACACGTCAGCTGAAGAGGATGAATGGTACAAATATGCATGCAGGATTGAAGAGGAACCGACCCCGGACAACCTCTAGCCCTGACACTTGGCAGCCAGGTGTCGGTTTTCTTGCCAGGTCGATGCTTCTCATGCTGACTAGGAATTTTTGGTTAAATTTATGTTTTATTATTAGATCAGTGCAATGTCTGAATTGTCATTTTCTTTCTTGGTCAAAACTGTCAACCCATATGTAGGTATTTTCGATCTCCTCAACTAGTTTCCCCTCTATTAGGGTAGTCACAGCTAAATCAAATTATTTTGTGATGGTTGTTGATCAGTACTTTGGATGCCAGACCTCTCTGTAATTACCTTTTTTGTATTATATTAATAGATTAATCCTACTTAGAAAAAAAACGTTATTTATTAATTTTAAACATTCGATTTGTCACTTTTCAAGGGAGATATTAGACCAGAATAAAACATACAAAATAATATTGCTAAATCAATTAAAATGCATTTAAACATTACATCTCACAAAGAATGATCAAAAGATCTCTGAAAATAATGGATCTAGTCAAACGTGCAAAGAATAATTCCTCTTTTGCTCTTAATCTCCCAATTATATATGAGGTTCAAGACATTTTAGACACATTTCCTGTGTTATCTAACCTTTGTATTCATAATTTTTGAACTTATTTATTTCAATGTAAATTGCACCATTAAATGATTTAGTAGCTAAATTATTAAAATGAAAATGTCATCTTGAGAAACCCCTTTTTTTTATAATTATTTAAAAAGATTGAAGGTCTATAAGTTACTCATACCCATGGGCTCTCCACTCATTCAAACTATTTCGTAGCAACTATTTTCATGGGATATAAAAGAATATTTATAATCTCATTAGATATTGATAAAATTTCCAAAAGGCATTCATTGGACTCATTGTCCCACTACATATTTTTAATAGATAAAGTGTTTAATTTTCATGATATCCCCTAACTTTATTGAATATCCCTTTTTGTATGCCAAATACCTATAAAACTCCCATACACCACATCTCCCCCATTCCCCCAATACCTACAATATATTTACTCTACTTTTCACAATCTTAAAACCGTCTCTAGGAATAAATGTGATAATATATTGGTCAATAATGTGAATTTCTTATCCTTCTAATGATTCATCTATAGTACTTTCAATAAAACTATAGTAATATAATTGATGGAAAGAAAGAAATCACTCTTAACTGCCTTGGTTGTAGAAAGGGGAATACAAGGTCAAATGCAATTTTGGTTTTGTGTAATAGATGTATAATGAATGACAATTATTTTGGGTTACAATAATATAATTCAAATGGTCTTTTTCAAAGGGTGATCCAAGGATAGTTGCCTTGCATGGTGAACTACAAGTATCTAGTGATTTGTGTACCATTGGTAAAGAATTGAAAGCTAGTTATGCCAAAGCCAAAAAATTACTACTAAAGTTAAAAATAGTGGGATTTTGTTGTATTGATGAATGATACACTTTGTTTATTAGAGAAATAAATTCATCAATAAATTATCTATATTTTAATTACATGTTAAGTAATTTAAAATTTCTAATAACATGAATATATACTTAAAATTTATCCATATTTGAAATAATGACTCCAAATGTATCTCATTTAGTAAAATTCTTAAGAACTTTCAGTAGTTGTCTTATTTAATGTGATTCATAAGAATTTTTAGTAGTTGTTTCATCGCATGTATGCAATGGTGAAACTAAATATTATTTTATTATAGATTTAGTTTTCTTATTTAATGTCATCCATAAGAATTTTTAGTAGTTGTTTCATCGCATGTATGCAATGGTGAAACAAAATATTATTTTATTATAGATTTGGAAATTAGCTTCATCATTGTAATGTTTCATAATATATGATGTACCAAAAGCTAAATCAATTTAGTTTTTTCCATTGTACATACTGAATCTTTTAATGGTTGAAATGGCATACGATCATTATGTTAATGATGTGAGATAGATTTTATTCAATCAAACAAACTTTAAAATAAAAAAGTTTCGAAGAATCAATTTAAAAATATAAAATCAATATTTTTAAACATAAAACATTTATCAATAGTTATTTTGCAAGCTTATTTCTCTTTTTACAAAATGCTGAAATCTCATGCATTATATAACTTTTTGTATTTTAAGTTTAGATGCGTAACCTACCTTATAAATCCCCATAGACATAACTTTTTACTCAAAACACATAGAAATTTATTTTTCTAAGATAAGACACATTTTTGTAATTTCATTTCCATAGTTATTTGTGTTCGTAACATTTACATCCATGGATCTTATATCTCACAATTAAAAGGGTATTATTAACCTTTTCTTTTTTCTCATACGATATTGGAACATTACCTCTTATTTCATAAATCATCCTCGTTACATTCATGCTTGAATTCATTATCCAATGCTTTGATACAATGGATTTCTTCCAACATTATTATCCTCGCTAACCATCATGCCTGAATTCAGTATCTATTACTTTGATACTCGCTCACAATGATGATGATAGTAAACTACCAATGATCATAATTTGAATATTCCAAGTCCATTTATTGCAACATACCCATATATTTATACATCGCACACTTTTACCTTTTAATTCCCACGACTATAACATCATTCACCTTTTACTTGGTTAGGATATGTTATAAATGTACCACGTGGGATAAAAGATATAATATGATGTGTGGTAATGGCTCCAAGTCACACACTTATTGATTGTACATGGTGAAATGCTCATAGGTTTGACCCACGCCATGTGTAACGTGATCAAGATTAACGTAATTTTCTGTCTACCCCATTAACGGTGTTGGTTTTACAATGCTCCACCATAAAGGTGTTGAGATTTTCTGTTTGAGTCAAATAGGCAAAAATATCTGAAGGATGACAACAATAGGGATTTAGTTCCTATATTAGCTCGAGGTTGTTGGGAGGGAGTTAATGCCTCCTATATTTGATGTGAGGGAGTTATGAGGATGTTAGATTCTCTATGCTATATAACAGGCAATCATTCGGATGATTTGCTAAGAGAGTGTGAGGATTTCTTGATGTGATCTCCAATTTGATTAATATATTCCTGATGCCTATGTTTGGTGGACGTAGCCCAGATTGGTTGGGTGAACCACGTTAAAAATTGTCTCTTATGTGCTTGATTGTTCTGTTGTGTTAATTCTGTTGTGTTAAGTTTATTTAATTGTTGTGCACCTGATCCAACAAAAGGCCGAACACCTCTTTGCATATGGAAAATCTTACATTATTCGATGATACACAAATTTAGCGTGGATCCTTGCTCATTACTCCTAATATTTTTTTTCATTTCCACAGGTTGGAAAATATATCTACATTCTTAGCTTTATGTTTAGCAATACTATATGTATATTAAAATTTCCTATCATTACCAAATAGAAATTTGGAATATACATTTTAAATGAACACAGTTACGTAATTATAAAATGAACATGTTCAACACTATTTGATACACCATATTTCTCTCTGTCATAGTCACCAAGCATTCAAGAGTCTTTCTCTACACAGGAAATTCCTTAACATAGACTATGAATTTGTAGAGAGATAACCACGTTAGTTCTACACCTTAAATTATTTTACCTAACACTCTTATCCCAATGATCATGCAAGAAAATATTGTCCCTTACATTTTTCGTTAGAATGACTATGATAATTTTTCTTTCCCTCGTAGAGTGCTTCCTAACACTTCTAGATTCCTCCCAATAGCTAATAAACTCTCCCAATTATATTTCCAAGTTCATGTACTCAATAGATACACCTGTCTACCTCCCTAACATACATTCTTTTTTCTAATTTTGAATTTTCATAGCAATTTAATGCCATTCTATCATCACTTTTCCAAGTTGGCTACATGGTCCTAATTTTATGGTTACCTATGTTTTTCCACCCTCCAAGTAGGGAACCTAAATTTCTTGTGTGTCGCCACTTGGTGAAATCAGTAGAAAACAACAAGTTGTCGCCGCACAAACTCATAGTATATCCTATTCTCACATGGTGCATCAAATGGTGTTTAAGTAATTTTATTTATTAACAATTATTTAAAATAATAATAATCATGTAATGTTCTCAAATACCACTATAAAATATTCAATGATAATTAAAATACTAAGTATTTTCCAACTTGCTTAATAATTGAAATTAGGGCTATCACATTTCTCCCTCACTTAAAATAGATATTGTGCATGGTTTCCCTTCCAAAACACCCAATTTTTGGAATGGGAAAGGATATTCTTCTTTCATATCATTTTCCATTTTCCATGTGGCCTCCTCAAGACTAAAGTTATGGCACTACACCTTGACCTGAGCAATGACCTTATTACAAAGCACATGTATTTATGATGCAAATCAGTTCCACTTGGAACTTTCCCTTAGGTTCCACTTGGACAACATTCAAATAAATCACGTGAGGAAGGCGATGGATATATTTATTTAATAAAAAAACATGAAAAACATTATGAACATTGAAATTTGTTGCTAACGCTAATTGATAAGTAATTGGGCATATCTTGGGCAATATTTGAAATGGTCCACAAAATTTGTAAGCTAATTTGGCATAGCTCCCCAATCATAAGTACTCTTATTAGGCTTTATTTTTAGATACACATGTTCTCCCACTAAATTTCTCTATTTTTTCTATTTACACATTCATATCTTTCATAATGATCATGTGTCATTTTAAAATTTTATCTTCCTAGTTGTACTATATGTTCCATTAACTTGAGAAAATCTAGTTGTAGTAGTATACTATCTATTGGGATATCCTGAGTGATAGCAGTTCTACATTTTATGTCATACAGCACTTTAAATGGGTTCATCCCCAATGATCTTTGTTATTCATTGTTGTATACAAATTCCACCATAAGTATGTAGTTATCCCATCCAGTTGGTCAATTCATCACATACATTCTTAAGATATCATATATGATATTATTGGTCCTCTGTATTTTTCCATATGTTTATGGATCATATGTTGTGATAAAATTTATTTGAGTTTCTAATTGTTCAAACAAGTCCTTCCAAAGGTTTGAAGAAAATTTTTCATCTCAATATGAAATGATTGTTTTTAAAACTCCATGCAGTCTAAATATTTCTCTCGTAAAAATATTTGCACGATTAGTAACATTATGTGTGGATTTAATAAGGACAAAGTGATATGTTTTAGTCAAATTATCCACAACAACCATGATTGAGTCATGTTATCTGATTCTTATAGGTAATCCATTGATAAAATATGCATAGATTACTTCCCATTTCCACTCTAGGATAGGTTATGGTTGTGAGATTCCAATATGTGTTTATGCCCAACTTTACTTTTTGACATTCTAGGAACCTAGCAAGTGACTCATTTATTTCAGTCTTCATACATGCCAAGTAATAGTTTTTTATGGTTGAATGTGTTTTTTGATACCTGGGATGGCCAACAAAAATTATTTTATGATGTTCGTCTAGAATAAGATTATTTATTTCTGCCACATTTGGTATATATAACTTATTCTTATAGTATAATAGGCCATCCTCTATAGCACTATATCTCATCTCTATTATTTATGCCTTATGACTGGTATTTTTTACTCCACTTTATGCAATTTTGATAAAAAATATATGTATACTTTAATTTATGTATATTTCATGAAGTCATCCAATTTTTATGCTTAATGCATCTGCTCTCTTATTTTCTCTCTCTTTAATATGATTGATTTTGAATTCATACTACTCATTGAGAATGCCCAAACACCTTGCTTGTATCACATTTAAGTTTTGTTGGTCAAAGAGATACCTTAAAATAATATTATCTGATATTAAAATAACCCCCCCCCAACAAAAATTGTTTCACCGCATTTTTAACACATGGATTATTGTAGTGAATTCTAAGTCATGTGTGACTTAGTTTCACTCGTGTTCCTTTAATTTCCTTAACTCGTAACTTATCATGTGACCATTTTGTAGAATAACTCCCCCAAGTTCCTCTTTGTATGAAGTTGTGCACACTATGAAATCCTAATAAGGATCTTCAATTCCTAATATAGGTGTAGTTATAAGTAGTTTTTTTAATTTCTTAAAGCTTTATTCACATTTAGGGCTCCAATTTAAATTTGTTTTCCTTGTTTTGCAATGACGTTATAAGGTCTGTTATTTTTCAAAATTTGTCTATGAATCTCCTAAAGTATCTTGTAATACCCATAAATGACTTCACATCAGTAACATTTTTGGGAACCAATCAGTCTATGATTTCCTTAATCATTTTGAGATCCACTTCAATTCTATCCTTATATAATACATGCCCTACGTATTTAAATTTCCTCTTAAAAGAGGTGCACTTGTTGAATTTAGCATATAATTGATGCTTCCTAAGTGTCTATAATACCTTCCTTAAATGTTGTTTATGTTCAATTTGATATTTAGATATAGAATAATTCCATCTATGAATATTATAACAAATTTGTCTAGGTACTTATTAAATGTGTTGTTCATTTGGCACATTAAAGTGGAAGCTACATTGTTAAGTCCAAATGGTAACACCACAAACTCGCAGTGACTGTAACTTGTCCGAAAACATGTATTATGAATATATTCATCCTTAACTCTAATATGATGGTATCTTGATCTGATATCTATTTTGGAAAATACCATTGCACCTCCCACTTGATGAAATAACTCATCTATTTTGGGGAAAGGGTACTCAATTTTAATTATAATTTCTTTAAATTATGAATAATTAACACAGATTTTGTATGTATCATACTTCTTCTTAATAAACAAAACTTTTGCTCATCACGGTAACACACTAGGTCGAATATACTTATTTTCCAATATTTTATGGAAGTTTCATTTTCAGCATTGTTAACTCAAGTACACTCATTGTATAACATTCTTTAGAAAATGAAATTATTCCAATAATTAAATCTATGGTAAAATCAATGTATCTCTTTGGAGGAAGTCTCAAAATTTCTTTGTGAATGATATCCTGACATTATTTTAGAACTACATAGTCCTCCAAAGTTGTTTTCTCTCTTTTAGTTAACAAATCTAGAAGTTGTGTTGAATATATTTGACACCCTTTTCTTATACACTTATTTAATTGCATTGTTTTTATCTGTGTAATGGTCACTAGTCTTGGAATACCTTTAATTTCTCTAGCCCTTCATCATATTTGCAATGAAAGTTTTCTCTAATTAGTTTAGGATGGATTTACGCTTTTCTATCTATTTCATTCCACTAAATTATCATAACATTCCAAAGGACACGCATTTAAAGTAGATTTAATCTCCGGATCACCCATAACTAAGGAGAAATTGATTACTAATTTAGTAACTTTCCTTTTTTCCCCTATGGCCGGTTGTAACAAGAAGCATTTTTTATGTTTTTTCTTTCATATCTTAGAGTTTTCTACTAAACCAGGTGAAATGTAACTTAGCATAGCTGCCGGGCACATTAAAAAAGAAATAGATGTGGTTAGAAGTTTACTTTCCACTTCTACGATATAAGGTTGCTAGAATATGCTCGTCGATTTTCTAGAGTAGCATTAACCCTATGGATGCTACTTATAATGTCCTCTACCATGGTTTATTACCAAACATTGTTTACAATTCCCTTATCCATATTTTTAAAATTGAAATTCCTAGCCATGTCTTGCCCAATGCATTCCCAATGCTAAATGGGTTCCCTAGAGTTTCCTTGAGCTAGTTTTTCTGTTACATCCATTGTCTTCGTTCCACTTTGAGTTGGGGTGAAATGTGAAGTTCTGCCCTTATTATAATTGCTACCTCCAAACCATATAGATCATGTTGATAGTGTTCGATATATGTCAACCAAGGGGGTCTCCTTGATGAAAAGTCCTAATTAGAATTCAAACTATTTAGTGTGGGATCCCTTATGGAAATAAGGTCTGATTTTCAAATGTTCTTAGATATTTTCCTTAGCTATAATGATTAGCACAAGAAGGTAATGTGCGGGTACTTTCTGATGAACAAGTGAGTATGCCTTTTGGAATGTTCAGCTATAGAATGTGTCAAGGTTCTTGTACCAAAAGGAAGAGAAAATTGAGACTTTAAAAGAAGAGTAATAGTATTGATCCAGTAAAGACACACAATCATATACATATGAATGAATCATTGATTAACCAACGAAATAGTTCACATGGAATAAATGATTATTAAAACACATAAAACACACCTTCAACAAGATAAGTACCAAAGCCACTTAAATAGCTCAATTTCCTTAGTATAGATGAAAAAACATACATTGCAAACATTCAAAAAATAGTCTTACAATATTTACGACAAGGAAAAGATAAGTGCTTGAATAACTTACACAACAAACTGAAGGTCATGCCTACCAACAGAAATATATGTCACACCCACTACTTCTTACCAACTTGTATTCTCACCTTTTCAATGAAAACCATAATCAAAGAAACCTCGGAATCTTCTTATGAATGCATCCTCATCTATATCGTCTTCCTTAGAAAGCATGAGAGAAGATCGAAACTTGTTATTTTCGATGGAGCTTTCCAAGTGAGATTTCTCCAACCATTCAACAAATGGATCATCAAATATGAAATAGTTTTCTTGAGAACCTTGAAATTTTTGAAAAGATGATTTTTCAATTAAAAATGTAGGATCAAGATGAGAATCTTGTAAGTGAATCTAAATCTGGTAATATTCATAAGGATTTTCAAGATAGTGTGGGCGTGAAATAACCATCAACGAAGGCTAGAGTGCCTCAGTTGCTTGAGAAGTATCCAAATAGCGAGATAAAGCATAAATATTAATCAATGTGAACAACTATCATCAAATATACTAGTGGGAAAATGATAAAATGAATGATAGTGAATATTATGATTAGATGGACTGTTTGTGGCATGAGATTCTCAGTTATAAAACAATAAATAAATATTTCTAAACAACTTTACAATTCCTTGAACAAAATAATGATCTTCCCTGCATGATAAATATAACAAACCATTTCCTTGTAAATGGTCACATATTTCACTAGCATCATAATTGTCAAAAGAAGTGAAAAGGAATGCCAATATAGTAAACACATGAAACTTGTCGGGATGGAACGAGTGAAGATGATTTGATTTTCCAAATAACTCATGAATTCATTAGTACTCAATGGGATTTTAGGTGAAATGAAGAAAAATACTAGCCATATATCATACACAAGGAAAACTAGGAGTGAAATATTTTTAAATGCATCTAATAGTCATGATTCCTTCTGCCAAGGGTATTGTTTACCATGATTAACTTCATAGTTCCATGATTCTATGAGAGATGCACACTCCAAACCTGAGCTAAGTACAAGAGCATGGAATAGAGATGAATCAAATGAAATAGAATCTTGAATCTGATTAGAATCAAATATTGAAAGTTTGAAAGACTATATCCAAAATACCAAACATATTTCAAGAAGGAATTTACATGCAGTGAAACCATCCGAAGAAAATAATTTTTCCAGAGAAACAGATCTGGCATAGTTCGAGGACCTCAACAGAGTTGCAAGATCCTAACATAACCTTCAATAGAAGTTGAAGTGCCTCAACTTCTTGAAAAGCCCCGAAACTTTCAAGGATTGTAAAATCACATTTTGAAGTTTGAATCAGATCCTGCGTGGTGTGCAGATAGTTGTTACTAGTAATTTAAATAGGACCACTACCAACTAGATGGAAGCCATCTCTATCACTGACTTGAATGGATTTTACAACTTCAACAAATATATTACTCAAGTATAAGTATTCTTCTAATCCTAAATCTAGAGATGTGTGAATCACATAAATTTCATGAGCAAGTTGATTTGAAGAGTTGTCCTCATGAATAACTAGAAAGAACAAGTAGAGTGGATACAAGTAGAGTTCATTTTTCATTGTGGCTAACCTCACTACCTTGTGTCAATTGAGAATTTAATTCATCATATGAATAACTTATAGTGAATGGATTTTCTTAATCACAGGTCGATACATCGCAAACAATATAACAGAAGGGATATTGAGATAGAGGGGATGTTTACATAAGAACATATTCTTTGACTGAATTGGATTGTGGATGAGACACTGAAATATCAGTTGGTGAACTTGGGGGCATTCATCATTGCATACATCAAAAAAGTCATCATGATCAAAATGGTTGATGTCCAAGACTTCAAATTGATTAAGAAAATAGGTTTCATTTGATTCACTACCGAGATTAATAGATTCAAAATAAGCCAAGAATGGAATAGCATCATCTTGGAATGGGGGACTCTAAAAAAGAGGATAAATATCGAAAGAATCCTCACTTTTCTACTCCTCTACCTGTATTATATGACCACCTTGTACTTGATTGCAATTTGAACTAGTAAACTGGAAATGAACAGAGCGTGAAGAACTAGTTGGTCCAATAGATTGTTCAAGTGGATCATGGTACAAAGAGTCATGGAATGTAGATGATAGAGGATGAAACTTTTCCCTTAAAGAAATAATATTTTCAGTGGAACCAGATTCAAGGTTGAGGTTATGAATGCTAATATCATCTTGAGGAATGGAGCGATTAGTATTCACCCTAAGCTCCATGAAAATTTCCAAGGTTTCCTCCATCAGATCTAGATCATAAGAAATGGATAAAGGTTTAACAGACGAATCAACATGATGATTTTTCAGATTTATAAACTTCGACATCACAAGGAAGCACCCATATTAGAACTGGAATAGGAGGAAGAAAAGTAACAGAAGGAATAATAGGTCCCCCCCTGAAATTAGAGGTGTCTCATGATTTCCAAGAGTTTTGAAAGATGAAACATCATGGAGTCAGATTCACCATGCAAAGAGATATGAACCAAACGCTCAAACTTTTGTCTAAAGAAATCCCAATCCCTATATTCTTCAGGAAATTCATAACATAGGTGAAGGAATCGATTAGAGAAATCCTCAATTGATTCATTAGGATTCATTCTTTGGTGAATTAAAGATATCTCGTTAATCATATCTATTAAATTCGAAATGAAGCTCATTGGGGAGGTGTTCAAAAGAATGAATGTAAGTGTGTGGTATGGTATGATACCATTGGTTGAATCAACCTTCAAGCATGAGGAAAAAAATAATACAAGCCACATATTCAAAATCAGTTTCATAGTGTTGAAAAAACTTAATAGAAATAGGTGCATGCTCAGTAATGGATGTATGACCCTCACTATCCAACTTAAATTGAGACAAGTCATCAAGTTCTTCCACGAAAATGAAAATTTTACTAAGGGATAGGTTAGATAAACATTTTTGGATTATGATTTAGGGATGATACATTTAAGATAAAGGATTCAAAACAAACTTAGCTGACATAACTTGTCATTTATCCCCCCTTCCAGCACCATTTTTTGATGATGCTAGAAATCCGTCAACCAAGGGGGTCTCCTAAATGAAAAATCCCAATTAGACTTCACATCCTTTGGTGTAGGAGCCCTTCTGGAAATAAGACCCGAATGCCATATGTTCTAAGAGATTTTGCTTGGCTACAATGGTTAGCACAAGAGAGTAATGCATAGGTGCTTTCAAATGAACAAGTGAGTATGCCTTGTGGAATTTCCAGCTACAAAATGTGTCAAGCTTCTTCTAAAAGAAGATTAATAGTACTAATCTATTTAAGACATGTGAGCATATACATATGATTTAATCATTGGTCAACCAGTGAAATAGTTCACACAGAAGAAATGATTGTTAAAACATATACAATACACCTTCAACAAGATAAGTACCAAAGCCATCAAAATAACTCAATTTCCTTAGTAAAAATGAAAACAAAGTATATCACAAACATTCAAATAATAGTCATGCAATATTTATGACATACACATGAAAGTGTGTTGGCTCAATGAGCTTCACAATTAAGCAAAAGTTCCAAGATACATCAGTATAGTGCCAATAGTGGAGCATTAGAACAACCACTTCCTCCTCCAAAAGAACTATTTTTCTCTCTAATGCCTGGTAGGAGGAGCCAAGTTGAAAATTCCTTTACATGAGCTATGAGATTGTATATATAACAAATTGCGTGACCATTCACCTCACTTGCGACTCTTGGACTACCCTCACGACTATTTGACTTCTCTATGACTCTTTGATTCCTTCATGACTTTTCACATTCTATGGATGACCCTTAGACTTCCACTTTACATTACATTTTTCCAATATTGTATTTACATAATCCACAAACGATATGGAAAATGATGACTCATGACATGAAATAACATGACAGTAGTGACATGGAATGCATGATGACAAGGAAATGTCAAGCCATCTTTTTTTGTTGATTTCTTTGTTCCTTCTTGGAAGATAGAACATTCTCTTATTCTTCGTCCTCCATAAGGCTTGAAGATAACGAGTTTTTAATGTAATATTGATTTTTAGCTAGTATCACAATATGTTGTCCCTTTGTACTTCTTGATTGATCAACTTTTTTTTGCAACTTCAAAGGTGTCTTCTAGGAGAGTCTCATTCTTCACCTCCCTCATTATAATCCTATCATAACATGACAAAATGCCTACAACTAAAATCAACTCTTGAGAAGACGATGTTATTATGATAAACAACTAGTATAGAATACTTCGTGATAACCATTGATTAAGTTAGAATTGTTTATAAGCTAAGAATCAAGTTCAAGGATTGCACAATTGTAGAGTTCGGGAGGCCAGGGCTAGGCATGAGCCTTGAGATTACACAGTGTGTAGTTCAGGAAGACCAGCACTAGTCATCTCCGCAGTTGAGGGGCTGAAGGGGAAAAGCTAAAGGATTGAGGCTTGAGGTTGATCATTGCATAGTTCTGGAGGGATAGAGGCCAATGCATTGCACATTTACACATTTCAACAGGTTAGGTTTGAGGCTTGTTGCTTGAGAGTCCACAATGCACATAAGAGGATCACTAAAGGTAGGGGTTACGTAGTCTTGGAGCCCAAGGGTTGAGGGTGAGCACTGAGACTATGTGATCCTCAAATTTTGAAGGAAGGGATTACACAGTATGCAGTTCCAAGAGGCAAGCTTGAAGCTTGAGGAATGAGACTACATAGTGCACACTTCAAGAAGGCTAAGAGAGGTCAAGTTGCTTGGGAAGTTACTTTCTAGGTTTGTATAAGTGTGGGACCAATGAAGCTAAAGTGAAAAATGACAATATTTGAGCATGACCACACATTTAGAAAAGTTTATGGAACTACATTGATCAATCATAACAAAAAAAAAACATAATTCCCTCAATGTGATGACATTGCGACAACTTTTCCTAAGTGCGACACTAAAGGTACACTTAGTGACAATAGTGACGACAATTGTGTGATAATGGTTGGAACTTTGGGAATGAGTGAGATACATGTCTACATGATAGTAATGACTCATTAACATCAAGGCTACCCATTGAAGCAAAAAAAAACTACACTTTTGTGATGTTCGATGCTTGCCATGCCAAAAGACAACATTCATGACAGTAAGAGGAAAGTGTAAATGACATTTCGAAATGCGAATGAAAATGAAATAAACACATTCTCAAATGAAGAAAACATGGAAATGACAGTTATTACAATGAAAACAAGCAAAATTGATAGACATAAACATGAAATGGAAATTTGTGAAAGTGAAGTTACACAAAAGCAACAGTTAGAAAACACGCTAAAATAGAAGAATAATCGCAACCGAAAGTTACAGACTGTCAATGAAACTGTACACAGACTATCGACATAGGTTAAGAATTGTCTTGATTGACTTGTGCAACATCTATTCAATCTTGCATAAAAGAGTTCGCTCATGGACTTGTCGCAGACTGAGTATGTGTAAGTATTGACTTTGACACTTATCGATCAAGAATTAAGTGACTATGGAACGAACGATCACAACATCCACAATAGGCTCCAAAATTCAAGTGTAGACCAAATTTTGGAGGGTGTTTGTCGTAGTGACAATAGATCCATTCCATGGGGATATAGTATGGAATCATGTTTTTCTTTGGTTAGGTTTGCCCCTATTTTTATTCTTCCATGGTTTTGGGCTTTCCAAATTTGTTTAAGCTATTGATAACACAAATTTTCTTTCTTATGACCTCCTCCATGGTTTTTGGCTTTCAAATTCAATCTGGTTTCTATAAATACATGGAATATAACTTAAAATAATTTGGACTTTTTCGTTTTCTTCTTTCAGATACGAAACCTATCTAAGTAGCTCAAAAAAATTGGAAATAAATTTCTTATTTTTTGATTTCCTTCATTATTGGAATTTCTATAAAATCATAATATTTTAATTTAGAGTATATTTAACTTCAA